>PDGT01000018.1:2666596-2778190 GCA_003671415.1 Megathymus violae
TTTGTTATATATATATATATATATATATATATATATATATGCAATTCTAGATAATTATATATATATATATCTCAATTCTTATATTTAGTTGCGATATTTACTGGCTTTGAGAGGTACATTCCATCTCATATTACTTTTGAGTATAATTGTTATAAGTGTTAAAATTACATACCACTAAAACTCGCTACAAACCATGTATGTGTATGTATAGCTCGATTTCTTGCAGTTCAAGAGTTACGCGCTATGTGAATATCTTTGTAAACTTCTCGTTTTATGGAACAGTTAAGTCCATAATTTCCTGGCAAGGAATTTTAACGTATCTGTAAATATTCATAAAATTTATATACATAATTAAATTTAGTGTTTCTCGATCGAATTTTTTTAATTTTAACATTATATGTAAAAACAGATTTATGAACCTGTATATAATAAACAACAAGCAGGCTCAAAAGCATCCAAGCCCCGACCTATGTTTCAATTAGCACCATTTAACATGTATACCGTGACAAAACTGGTTTCTCAGTTTTATTTATTTTCCCATATGATATTTCTTCTTAAACGTGATGTCTGTATTCCTCTCCTTCGATCGATTTTAAGCAATATTTGATTATCTTTTTGGTGATAACAATCCAATGAAAGGGAGTCAATAGAATCGGACAATGTTTATTCAACTACTAAAGATGAGAGTCGAGTTCGTATAATACTTTTATTGTGTATTATTATATTAATTATTACAAATAACATGATCGAATGTTTTCATAAACAGAACGAATCAATCGAACATTGGGAAGGCGAAGACCGCATTTAACGAGCCATTTGGTGAGAAAATTGACATGAGACTGAAATGATGTAGGGGCGTACAGTGGGACTACTGGTTTATTCTTTTCAAATTTGTATTTCGATGCAAATTTTGTATTGCTTCTGTATTCTTCTTACTTTTTATTGTAAACTGATGTATTGTCGCATCGTTATTACTCTATTATGTGACGATAATTAAAACCCGTTTTAATCAGAATAAATCCGATGTCGCGTCCATATATACATACTTGTAGCTGGTAAGCCTTCTAAAGGCCAATAGAAGTCAATTCTGTAATGTAGATTCTGCTGTTTTATTCCTACTATTTTTCCTATTTTGTGTTTTAGTCATAAATTTTATTGTTTTAAACGAATATATCTGTACTTGTTATATTTGGCGTAAATTTAAGTTCCGCTGCAACTGTCTATATAAGCATTGATATATGTATATTTCACCGCATGCTATGTTGTTAAATATTGTAGGTTTTTCAAATTTGCATTTATATTTATAGTTATGTAAATTTATTGACATTTTGTTGTTGAAAACTCCTAGCAGACAGTAATGTCAAAATAGCAGAGGCGATATTATTCAACATTACTTATTCCTATTGCTTTCTGATTTTACGGCGAAAGTGTTGAAATCTGTCTTGCTATTTGGTCGCGCTTTATATTATGCGTTGATCGAACTGTCGACTGATCGTGGTAAAAAAAAAATTCGTCTATGGTATATAGAATAATTACATATTTAATCAATCGTGTTGAGTAAATGTCCATAGTTCCGCTTCACTATTTATCTGGTATTTTTTTTGTCGACCCGACACCAATATTTATCAAGGGAAATATGATAATATATATTTTGGTCAATTTATGAACATTTAATTCATTTATGTTGGCCATGCCGGTGGCTTATTGTCTGTACCTGATTTGTAATTTAGTACTGAAACAGTTTTTCAGTTACATGTAATCTCGACTTACATTGATCACTTGGTTTCATTGTAAAATCCATTTCCAACGCGTCATACACATTAACGCACATACACATCGTGCCGTGTATTATAATTTGTACAATATGAGGAGTGCCAAGTGGAAATCTGAGTTATATCTTATATTGTCGAGATGATTACAAATTCTGACCGGCCGTATCACTTTAACCTCCTTATTTTACGAAATCTTCCGAATGTTAGGTTATTATTTATTTTATTTACTATGGGGTGAGCGATACATTATATGATTCCAATGTTTATGTATAATTTCCTTTATTGTTGTTTCAATAATAACGTTATTTTCTCAGCCATAGCACTATTTTCGTGTAAACATAAATTGGTGTTAAATGTCAAAATATAATATGTATGTATGTCTCAAATTCAATATGAACAATCCAAATTTCAACATCCCATAGGGGCGCTCCAGTTTATATGAATCTTTAAACTTGATCATGGGCTATGTGTTTTGGTCAAAAATAATTATAATAACTACACTTGCTGTAAAATTAGCAACTACACTTACTTTATAATAAAAAAAAATTAACAGTTCAAGCTATTCAAATTATCATGGGTTAATCAGGACCCTTTATTGTATCAAACTAATCGTTGTATGCATTTTATGTGTTAAGAAATTTTACAATAAAGCTTCAAAATATTCATTGTTTCATTTCCTTACATTCTTCTTACTTAAAATTAATATGTCGATAAAAATATATTACGGGATAGTTAGTTTACAGTTGGTAGAGAAGTGTCTGGTTCTATCCCTTGCCAGGATCGACTTATAGGCAAGAGATTATTTTTGTATAGTAATAAGGAATTCTGATAAGGTTTTGTAATTTTTTGGTTATGTTATGACTTCGGACGATCATATATTCGACATTGAATTGAAAATATTGTTTATGGCTACGTGAATTGAATGATTACGTGAATTACGTAACCTACATAAACAAAAACAAACTTGAACACTTAGAACAGTGTTCGAGAACTTAGAATACCAACATTGTCACTTTTCAAGTCCTAAAAAAAGCATTCGAAACGACAGAAAACTAAATGTATAGAAATCATTATAATATTTAAGAAATTAACACAGTCATCTACGAATAAATAATAAATCAGGAAATGTAACTGCGTTAAGAAAATGACCCACCAAGAGTCGCAGGCAAGTAGGCGGGGCTTAAAAGTCGTGTTCAGAGCGCCATCAGTCGAACTTCTGTCTTGCAGGCGACCATGTCAAATACGGTAAATCTTGTACAAGTTTTCGATTTTACAAGTTGTGAACAATCATGCCAACGCGTATTGTGAAGTGGTGTAAGAGCAATACAATATTAAAATGACCAGAGATCTCTTTTCACTGGTAAGTAGCAAAATTATTGTATAATTACATTCGAAAATGTTTCAATACGTTATCAAACCGAGATGACCAATATTATGCAACATGAAGTCATTTTTTACCTAATTTATAAGGTATTTTTCTTCTTCTTGATGAAATATAGAAATATAAAACGATAAAATTTTGATATATTTAAAACAGTATATATTTTGCTTATTTTAGTTTTCCTGCTAATCCATCCATCCATCAGCCTTTGGAGGTCCACTGCTGGACATAGGCCTCCCCTAATTTGCGCCACTCTGATCGGTCCTGAGCCCACTGAATCCAGCGGATGCCCGCTGTCTTCTTCAGGTCGTCAGTCCACCTGGTCAGGGGGCGTTCTGCTAATACATTTCGGAAAAATAAATGGATAGCTGCAGTTCAGCTAGATAGACAAGAATCTGACTGGCGGGTGCCTATGATCTTAGACGCTAGCCTTCTACTGCTACAAACCGTAGGACAAATTGTAGGCTATAAAGCCGGCTTCGTAACCAGAAAACTACAAGCAAAAATCAACTGTCCATAATGCTTATCGTTGCTCCCTGCAAATTTAAAATTATATTTTCACAAGCTAATTTATTTTGAAAAATTTCAATCGACTGTCGTATCCGTCTGTGGTTCTATATAAATTATGCACACGCACAGAGGCACTTTTAAGACAATAAAAATAAACGATAGCGGAAAATCACTTACTAGAGCGAGTAATCTATCAGTTATATCAACACTAGATTTTTCTAACATAATTGATAGTGAAGATATTCTGCGCCCACTGAAAAACAGTCACCAAACAAATAATGACCATCACATTTGTTTGATAAAATGTATAGTCGTTGAATTTATCAAAATCAGTCTTCCTTCCATCGCCAAGAAAGATTCTCTTTTAATGTGTTGTAGACAAAAGTTTAGTAAATTACTAATATTTTGCGGGACATAAGTTGTGGCGACTTAAATCTACAATGGCCAACATTAATTCTGCAAGACCATCGCTCATGAAGAGAACAGATTCTGTGCATTCAGCCAATTCAATGACAACAATTTATCTAAATTCAAAATAATTTTAATTGTGTTATTTATTTATTTACATTATACGTATATATTAAAAAATAAATTTATTTACAATTGAATTTATGTGTTAATAGTATTTACGCTGTAAAATAGTAATTTCATACAAAAATTTTATAAGGAAAAGTTTTTGATTAAAAACCTTCATGCTTTTGGAAATATAGTTATATGCAGGAGGAAAACTAAAAGAACTGGTGTGGAATGAATAACTTTCCGCAAGTTAAATACACATGGAAAAGTCTACTTTTTGAGCAAATATGTATTAATATAACATTATTTATAGTACAATAATATTGTTTTATTATTGACATGGTCCGGTACACTTATTGCATAACAACGTCCACGCCGCTATAACTGTCATTGTTGACATCGCAGCACGCGTGCGAACCAATCCCTACATTCATTCTAAATTTAAACCAATCACCGAACATGTCTATTTGTAACCTCTTATGTGATTTGCATTTTGAATCATACGTGGTTTCGAATTGAAGTGGGCCACTTTTTGTGTGGATTTTATTCTGAGTTAGACTTCCTGATTTATTATTTATTCGTAGCGTGAGGTAGTTTTAATATTACAAGTAGTCATAATCAACTTTTTTCATGTAATGGTCGACGAATAAATAATAAGTCGTAATGGTATATAAAAATAAGTTCTCTACTTACTCTGTGTACATCCGTTTTATTGTACATAATTTATCAGTATAATAAACCATGATTGACTACTATAAATTGCGATGTCAGCAAGTAGGTCACATGAGTCTGAGCGTACACCGTGCGAGCACACTTTATGAATTAATGAAATAAGTTGTCTGGATGCCGGTGGTGGCCGTAGGTAGCTAGTGCGCTCAATTATCTATCTACTCGTAGAGTGGAAGAGGCGTGCCATAGTGAATATTCGTCTAAAATTATGATATGATCCGATTCAATGCGGCGGTCTTTTGGACAAACTTGCGCCTGGCGGCGAACAAATATTTCGTGGGTCCACTGTGGCGCCTAACGCCAGGGACTGATGGCACCACTAAGGTGCTCTCCGGCTCTCCGCCATGAATTATAACTTATCGCTTTCTTTACTGTTTCCACGTGCTGTAAGTTAAGTAGCCACCCAAAACAGAAGGTGAATGGTTTAACTTTTCGATTAGTGTTTATAAAAGTGACTATCTACGTGTAATAACGCAAATGGAAAGTAAGTGTCTTATTTTTATCAGGTGTTGTAAACAGTTTTGTAAGTTTTTTGATGTATTGATATGATGAAGGTATCTAGGCCATATTTCAGGTTTCCAGGATACTAATCGGTATCGGGTGCTTCCTCAGTCGTGTTTTTTACAAAAGGTTTACAATCCCTGAAGTATGTTAAATCACGTGATATGCTAAAACTGACACTCTAGGAAGGATCTGCGTGACGAATAAAGACACTTTTGTTTACAGAACTCCTTTGATAAACGTCAATTTATTCGAGTTTTATGGGTTCAAATTTTGGCTCCACTCGGGTGCCATCCGCCATACACAAAAGATATCCATGGCGCCACTGTGGTGCTATCCGCACGGAATCGGTTAATGAACTTTGCCGCTTTATATTTTATACTCAAAAAGTTGTGTTTATAGATGAGCAATATGTATAATAATTTTCTATTCACACCACTTCATTATGCGTTGTATCTACTGGACATTGGTTTTGAGAATTCTATAAATTAGCTAACTAGAATTTTATCAGACAGAGCACCAAAAACTTAGTTATAATCTTTTCAATGGAATGTTTATATGGTAGTAAAAGAGATATTCAAAATGAAATCTAATTATATCCCTAATGATATCTTAATTCATGTACTATCTTACTAGATATATAATAGTAACGCGGCCCAAATCTAGTGACATAATTATATAACTAAACTTTGATTAAATTAATATATTGAAATTGTCATATCAAGTACTGTAGATTATTTAAGATTAGTGAAAATGGGTCCGGCCGGGGCAGATATTTATGTCAAAAGTTATTTGTTTAGGATACAAAGCGTTGTCTTTGTAAAAGTTGTCTTGTTCTATATATAATAACGACAATTCGAGGCCTGTTGAAGTGTTTCCTGCATAGAAGGCCATCTTCTGTGTGAGGAAAAATACGTCCAGGCTCGGGAGACAGCTTGAAGGCGGCAATCATCGGACGTCCATGGGAGACGGTGACCACTTATCATCTGGAAATTACAAATATTTCATGATCAAATAGGGTATGTTGGTCTAAAACAATGCGATGAGTTGATTTGAGTAGATTATTGGTTTCATAGAATGGAAATTATTTACAAAATCGTCATTTACTGCCTCGAATGGAGTTACATCCTATATACGAATGTTCATCATTTAGGACTTTTCACTAAATTCATGAAAAGACTATTAAAGATTATCTTTTCATGAATGTACATTAATTTTATAAGGTTTTATGCTTATATTTTAACAACCATTCAATCAGTTGAAACGATCGGGATTATAAAAGATGTATTTATTATTGGTTATTCGATTTTACGAAAATTAAAAGGCATAGAAATTTGATTTTTACGAGCAGACTCTTTCTGACATTATCAGTTCCGTCACATTTTGAATTCCATAACTTTTTTATCGGCATCGCCTAAATATATCAGCTAAACGCTACAATAGGACAAATCTTGTTGCTAAGCGCACTTATGTTGAAATGGCTAATATAAAATATGGAAACAGGATAGAGGAAATACCTGACATTCTATTGATAATAACACATTTCATTTCATTTCACATTTCATTGACAGGTTTCATCCTTATGAACACATTATCAGTGTGGGTTCAAAGACATATTTAATCTAATGGAAAATACTTTTAAACCAGAACAGGAAGAACGTGAAAAACGCCAACCGTCTGGTACACCAATTAGATAATGAGAAAAAATGATGACAAATTCAGGTAACCTGATAGCACTTTTAGGGTTTTTAGTTTTATGAAACCGACCCTTCCCCATTGATGAATCTAAAAATGTTAGGACAAAGGTTATATATTTTATACTCTGACCCTTACATTACTTTATACTGATTATAATTAGTATACTGGTACACTAAAGGCCGAAATTCGATAGTTCATTTAATATATTTTTAAAATGTTTTTATTGATATTTAACACTAAATAATAATAAATAATAACTCTTCAATTCTAACAACTATTGTTTTGGGTTCTATTGCATTAATAAAGACCCGTAATAATGTTTTTTCTCGTATATCGTATTAGTATAGATAAACGCATTCGAACGCCCTTGAGAGGTCACAGTGTACATATATCAATAGCATCCTATTTGCACTTCCAAGTATCAAAAATGTATTTACGAAGTGCTATGCATGAAACGTTTTTTTAAAGACAAATGTGACAGTAGCTGGTATTTAAAAAAAATCAAAGATTTTACTAGGTTTTTTTATCAGGGATTACGTTATTGATTTACTCGAGCTCTTAATACTTGTGTGTATTATGTCAATTTTGGCGCTTTTGTTAACATTGCTGCGAGGTCTTTCCATAGAACTTCATGATATTTGTACACTTTTTTCACGTTATTAAACTGCAATTTAGTGTAAAATACGATTATCGTCACAACCATGTGAAAGGATTTTGTTCACATTAATTCATGATCTGTGGATAATATGAGAATCACTGAACAAATGTTACTTCTACCAGAGATGAAAACCTTTCGGTTTTTGCTTCAGGACTGGATCAGGATGATATTATGGAAATTCATCTTGCGTTGCTCATGACAAACCTCGTCAGTGCCCTTTAATATACCAAAGAGATGTAAAACCAAGGAGAAGACATCATCTTTACTGAAGTTAGGTAATATAAGCAAACACGCATCATACCCAGCACATTATTGCGCAAGTTCTTTCAGAACGACTTTAGGTATACTATATTATCTGTAAGTAAATAAGTTCTGGGCAAACCACTCGAAACAAACTGATAAGTAGGTATATTCCGAGATACTCGTTCCGCATCAGATGTGATACTATATCTGATGCATTATCTCGCATCAAGTACTGAGCCGTTTTTACACTGCCATCGAAAGTGGTTACATGCTTATAGATTCAGTGTTATTACAAGTCACGAATAACTTACTGTTGTATTAGCGATCATGGTGCTGTTGTGATTTGCAGTGAACAAAAATGTTCAATATTTACAAGGTAAAGGTCTGTGTTTGTATTGTAAACAATTGTTACATTTGTATAATGTTTATTAAAAAACAATGCGTTACATTTAATTAAGTTTTAAAAATCTCATTCACGTTTCATGGCAACCAAAATCCGAGCAAAATAATGAGTCATACGTAACTACATATATAGCTAACTTTATTATTACCGAGTTTCTGTGTTAACCTTAGGTAAACGGTAAATGTAAAGCTTTTATTCGTACATTACCTAAATTTTAGGAGTGGTTCAATTGGCCTTCAGTAAGACCTCATGTATGCACAGTGGCGGTAGCCTTGAGTTTCAACAGCACCTGGCGAGTGCCAAGAGATACTTTTCGCTATGGTGGTGTTGTTTACGGACTCGTATTCATGGTGGCCATGGTCACCGTGGCTCTTCCAACGACTCTCTTGCAATTATCAGTCGGTCAGTTGAGCCAGCAAGATGCGGTGGGGATATGGAGTGCAGTACCCTTTTTCAAAGGCAAGTAAAATTGTTCTTTTACAATAGATCAATGTTTTACACTTAAGTATATAATTAAATATATAAGTTAGATGTTGCTCTGTAAGATATTAGGGTTAGATTTTCAACTGGGTACAACTACTTAACGAGATTACGAAAACTCGTATGAAATATATGAGAAAGGCGCTTACAATCGCGCCTGTTGCTGCCCATAGTTATTGGTAATTATTGGCATACTTCGCACATAGTAATAAGCACATGATTAAAATATGTGAAGAAAAATCTTTTTATGCTTTTTCTCCTCTGTTTGTTAACAAATATTCTTATGCTATATTTTTTTTATTTGGCAGCTATTGTCCAGCTTCACAGTTATCTTTAAAAAATCAACATAACGTTATTTACATAATTGGGATCGAGCTTCATCCAGGTGAACACTAATAACTTACTTGTTTTCTTAATTTTTGTTTTCAGGTGTTGGTTACTTGAGGTTGTTAACAGCATTTATAGCTTCTGTTTACACAATTACCTATGTAGGAATTACGACAACAATTTTATTTTACTCACTAAATAATAATTCAGCTCCATTCTGGAATACTGAGGACATTTTGATTACTCAGGTAAGTAATTTGCTAATGACGCGTGCTTCGCGTGCTTTTGTCCCTAATTTTTTAATATTATGTCAAATTTTAATAATAAATAAAATAAATAAAATAAGAAATTTTCTAAATAATCAAAAAACCTAGTGTGGTACCTACTTGAAAAAAATTAATAAATAAAAGAATTAAGTACCTACAACAAACAAACAGAGGGCACATGTGACTTTTATTTATATAATCTATAATAAGTAAAAGACAGGTAAACATTATACACTTTTATCCATTATTAGATGTTTTACGTATTAATGACATAGAACTTTGATGAAAAATCATAGAACAGATTTTATAATATAAAAAATATTGCAGGAAAACAACGATACCTGTATATATAACACATCGTGTGTCAAGTGAGTAGAAATTGATTTAAATTGTATTTCGTATGCAAGAATTGATAATGACTTATAATATTGCAATATTTTTATTGTTTGCAGTGGGACAATATTGGCACCTGTGCAAGAACAACCAGAACATTATATGGCTATGGTGTTGATCACATCGGTGCTCTGGGTACTGTTTCCTCTTGTGTAGGTTCTATGATTAAATATATTTGTTTGTGTGTGACTGAATTGCATGTGTCAGTAGTTCTTAAAACACTGATTCTAAGTGCATAATTCTGTGAAGGTGTTGAATGGTTATTAAAAAACATCTATAACCAGTCCAGTGTGGGAATTACCGCAATATCTCATTTATAAAAGTAAGTGACTAGCCTTAAGGAATTTAAAATCTATTACCATGTTTCAAGTTTCAAAATTTTCTACATACAATTTATCTTTTGATATCTTTTATACTTTGCGAGAAAAGGTTACTGTACAATTTATCAGAAATTTGTTTTCTACATAGAAGAGGTTTAAAAATCTAGAAAAAATATTAAAGAACGGCACGGTATGATCATCGACGTATATAAGGGGGAGGGCCAAGGGGTTAAGGCGACCGGGATCCGGACCACCCCTTAGCATTGGCGAAAATATATTCGTGGAACTTTTATGTGTTGTATATGTCACGTAATATCCCTAAAATTTATATTTATATTATGTGCAAGTGCAATTCGATTGTCATTACTTACATCTTAAAACTTACATTACTTACATCTTTTATTTACAAATACCTATTAAGAACATCTATCGTTTTCTACAGCCTTGCGAATACTTATGTTTTTGTGTAATTACTATTAGATTGCGATGTCTTTAACAGTTTGGCCTTTTCTGCATGAAATTTGGAGAAAACTAGTTAATCTGAAGACCCCGTAGCCCAGTTGGTAGTGACCCTGCCTGCCGAGCGTGGGGACCCGGGTTCGATTCCCGACCGGGGCAAATATTTATGTGAGAGATAAATGTTTGTTCTCGGGTCATGGGTGTTTGTGATGTCATAATTGTGTATGTCCATGCCATCCGCAACACAGGGAATCCTAGTGCGGGGGTGTGAGTGTGTAAACGTTTATTTATTTATTGATCTTTGGGGATTTTTGAACCCTGGTACCCCCTTCTTATAATAAAGCTAAAGCTATGTCCATTGTAGTGATAGCTTACCTATTGTATTATGGACACATCTGTATGTATTTTCATAGCTAAACTATATTTAATTTAATTTTAATTATTGACTATTTCCTAGTTAGTACCTACTCGTAGTTTTGCTGAGTGTTCATTAAACTTTATTAAATGTCCTCGGATTTCAGCCTATACAGTCCAGTAAGATTTATGAAAAATACATTTTACGGGGCGGCTCCAGTGGTGCTTCTTTTGGCGGTTATCATAATTGCATGTTTGTGGGATAAAAATCATATTCGACTTATCTATGACTCGACCGATTGGAGTCATCTCAAACAACCCGAGATTTGGTATAGTACAATAATACAGGCTTTGTGGTCTGCACAAATAGCAGGAGGGTATCTTATATCAGCCGGAGATACTGTGTATTGTTCCACAGACGTACAGTGGTAAGTAAATCTAAAATTATTTTATGAATCGGTGCAAGCCAGAATCCGCCCCGCCGACACGCCCCGTAGTCTAAGAATATTAACTAATTTAAAAACTCTTATTTTGAATAACTTTATACAGAATAATGATGAATAATGATGCCATTTACAGGTACAAGACATTTTTAGTAGCGATGATCCAGTTTAAAGTAACAAAAATCATCTAAGTTCAGTGTAACTTTAAAACTCCCCATATCCTAAAAGCTACTTTAAATAAAAAAACAGACTTTCATAGAAATGTACTTTTCATAGAAATTTACCAACATTAATCTTTTCTGCAAAAGTCATAAGGCGAAAGGTTACGCCGGTCTACCGGTAGTACCTAGTATAGATTGAACCAAAAATAATAAAATGTTCATCACATTTCGGTCAAAGTATTAAAATATCAAGATAATAATAAATAACAAACTGTTACGTTGTGTACGGATGATCTCATAATCATAATAGCTACGACGTGGCGACGGGTACCGTAAATTGTGAGTTATGTGAACATGTTTCTTTTTTATGAGTTAGGGTCTAGCGAAAAAGCAGATGGGTCGCTAACACATCGCCGGCCCTGAAGGAGAGCTCTTTTTACGCCTTACTTGAAGAACCCCATGACATAGTTCATTCCATAGCTTATACGTACGCGGTAGAAGGTAGAGTAAAAGAACTCACTATCCGTATTTCAGGATTACGACCATCAGTAGCAAAGTTTCTTTAGCGATCTCATGTTTAGGTAAAGTATCAGTGTCGGTTCTTATCTTTGGACACCAATTGTTAAGCTGCGTCGACTGCTAGCGACCCGTGTAAGAGTTTCCGAAACTTGGGCTGACTACTTTTTACCGTTGCGCACACTCTGGCCTACCGTGGGATGCAGCTAATTACACGGATACATACATTGATTTTTCAAATCTTTACGTTTTTTGCAGGACAACTGTAACAATTCTCGTTGTTAACATAATAGCAAGTTGGTTTGGATTAATTCTTTGGTATGCGATTGGCGGAAGTGGTGAAAGAAGTACATCTGTTATAGCAGTTCTTGAACAAACATATAAATTGGTCGAAGAAAAAAATGTAAGCGCCATGTGGCTGCCGCTTATATTTGCGTTGTTGTTATCGTCAGGCGTCATAACCGTGGTAAGCATTTCATTACTTTGTGAGTGATATTTCTATATTTACAATAGATAATTAATTATTCTTTTAAAAATATTCAAGCATTGCATAAATGGATCTAATTAAGAAATTGATATTTTTAAATGTGAACAAAAAAACACATGGGCTATCTCATCATAATAACGTCTTAGTATTAAAAGTAGCGACTTTGTACGTTATATTTTTCACATTTCAATAATTGTTATAGATTTTTTTAACATTGATCGATATCTATAAGATTTTTATAACATTCCCACGCACTATAAAATACGAACGTTACGTACTTTTGTACAATTGGTTCATTTAATACTACAATGTTAATCTTAAATTCAGAATTACATAAAGACACTAACAATTATTATTAAAATAAGGGATGAAACCTCAAAAAAATAAATCGGTGAATTTATTAGACGATTTGCAATGCATTTTCAGTTAACGTTGTTATACCCATTGTACGAGCGGTTCAAGCGCATTGGTGGTCATAAGTGGCGATACCTGGCAGTGGGCAGCTCGTTGGTTGGCGCTGGAGCAGCGTGGACTGCGTTGGCCGTGGGACTTTCCGCCCTCACTGTTTTAGATGATAAAGTAGTCCCGATCCTCATAAGCATTACAACAGTACTGGAAATTTGCCCTTTTATCTTTATCTATGGTAAAATTTAAAACTATCCATTCTGTCGTTCCATTGCTTAAGTGAATTGTATTGACTAAATAACTTACATTAACGAATTCCTACCTGTACCTATGTGTTTTTTTCAGGATGGCGGGTTCTAATTGAAGATATAGTGTTCTTAGTTGGGCGTGACATTAGCAAGTATTGGGTGTGGGGCTGGTGTGTCGCGATCGGTATTGTTATTTCTTCAACAGCATGGCGGCTTATCTCCTACATCCTGGATCTGTCTCGGTTTGAGCCACCGTGGACCGCCGTTGGCCTGGTAGCTGCAGTCGGCGTGTCCCTGATCATCGTCTTTGTATTCGCTACGATATCCGTAGTTGGACAGGTCCAGTACGACGTGATCGGGGTAAGAAATGGTACCCCAATGTTTACATTAGCTTTGCGAATGTTTAAAACGAACATTGCGAACGTTTTCCTTCCTCTGTATGTAAATAAAGCTACCGATTGTTCGTTACTACTGTGCTAGGACCTTGTCCGCTTAGATAATCAAAATAATGGTCGCGAACTTGAACATTTCCTACCACATTACCGACCCAACAGGTAATTTATTGAATAACGTAGTTAAATTTTGTTGCTTGTTTACAGAAGTTGAAGTCATCTTTCAAACCTTCACGGCATTGGGGCCCTCGTGATCCCATTATGCATTACTACTGGCTGGCGCGAAGACACGAGGACGTCCCGCGAGATCAACCTCGGACGAGGTACAACAGACGGCAGTTGGGGCAATTTTCTGGAAATTTGAATTTCTTCAATATAAATAACAACCCAAGTAAAATCATAGATAAACCGGCAGATACCAATAGAAGATGTAATTCTGACGATTGGCTCTACATTTATAAAAAGCAACACCTGGCGGAGATGTTTCAAGAATGCAAATTAAGAAGCAAGAAACGATCGAAATCTTTAGACTTCGCCGACTTGGGTATTAAAAAATATGCGAAGAAGAACGTGTTGAGTAAGGATAGCAGCAAAATTGCTTCTGTCGAATCTGTAATATCAGTGCCTGGAACTAATAAATACGTCAAACATATGTAAGAAAAAAATTATTGGTTTAACGGTTCCATATCTCTAGTCAGACACAATAACGTTATTGTAATAATATCTTTAACATTAAATGTTGATAAAACTTGGTTGATTTGCTGCGACGCTTGTTTCCAATCTTCAATATTCCAGAATGATATAGCAATCAATCAAATGGCCCTCGGATCTTGTGTACGTATCTCTGTATAGAACGATGCGGGAAAGACTCGTGCGTTTTTTTTTAACAGTTTGAACCAGAAAATATTTAATAATTTGGTATAAATTACTCCAACTAATTTGTAACATAAAGTGGTAATAAAAACCTAAAGAGCTGCACAAGCCGGTTGAAGCAAACCAGTATCATGGGGTAGTAGGACTCGTTTCGCACTTAGCAGGAAGTGAATCAGAGCGATGCGGCCCGCACTGGAACTAGCAGGTTCGTATACGTGACTTAAGTTCATGTTTCTTGACCTTCTTTTCGGAAGATGACTCCACGACGCCTTATATGAATTGCTATCCTTTGTTAGTCCGAGATTAACTGACAATGTATTCCTGGCACACGCGTTAGGCGTCACGCCGCTCAGTACGTTGATGGATGTGGTGAAAAATAATAGCTCATTAACTCTTTTTCGTACAAATTGAAGCTCGCTGTATGCTCCGCATGCATTCAAAACAACTGGTATCATGATGCTAACGTATTACTTGAATGTTTTCTATAGTTTATGTTCTAAATTTTTAGTCTACCTTATTCATTAATTCCACCCTTAACTTAACAGCTGTCATCGGTGTTTTTAATAATCGGTACGATTAACAACCTGCCCTCGGTTCCCTTCAGGAAAACTACGTCTTACATTATATTAAATTAATTTATAACTTTTTTATTTATGTATGAATTGCAATGAAACCAAATTTTAAGTATTAAGTGACAATTACTGTAATACATTATTGAAAACCAGAACGAAATAGGATTAAGCCGTTTCTGAGATTAGCGGGAACAAACGCACAGACAAATAGACAAAAATTCTAATAAATATTGTGTTGTGTTCTATTGCGTTAATAAATGCCCGTAATAAAGTTTTTTCTCATATATCGTTCAGGTACAGAAAGCCATCAGTTAGAATGTTATTATTGGTATAGATAAGATACGTTTTCATAATAAAAACTAACCTTGATATTATTTTGTTAAAATTTGTTTCATTGAAGCTCAGTGAATCGATCAATCGAAATGAAGTTGTTAAATAACCGTAACCAGGAATTGCCACACTTCATTGAACCAAGACATTGGGATTAAAAAAATTGAATGAAATTTGTTTCATTTAATTTAATGTAAAAAAATTGTTTACAATTTTATTTTGTATTTACTAGTAAGTCCTTATAGTATAAACGAGACTCATTTTGCTTCGTCCTCTTTTAATATGAAAATGAAAGTCTTTACCTTTAAATGTGTATTAAATATCAGTTTTACAATGGGTCAAAATATAAATGAAAAAATAAATAGAAATATTTTAATTTGAAAATATTACATCATACTTTTCTCATTTTTAGAACTAGATTTTCATTCGTGTCATGTTTGCACAAGCAAAAATAGTTAATAATATGTAATGCTTCATTATTATTTAACTTGATTCAAATCTCAATTTTACCTTCAATGCACTCTGTTAGCTTGATATTTAACTTAAGGCCATATTGAAAATTTCATTATTTCCTTGTTAGACGTTTTCAATGTGTTGCGATTGCAGTTACGGAGAAATTCTACAAATCGGGATTCCCCTATCCTTTTTAGTTATCAATGTGTCGGCGATGTGTTTAGTGTTGTGGCTTTGCATGGGCGGCATAAACATTTATATATATAATACTCTCATCCACTTATTATTAAAATAATTATAAAAATTTTAAATTAATTTCTAAAATGAATATGCCCGGAAACGATTAGGATTCGTAATCAAGATTATACACAATCAAAAATTAGCGAATACTTAAACCACGGGTAAAATAACAATTCTTTTGTTTTTTTTTATTCATTTATTTTGCTTCTACATCATAAAATCCGACATGTTTAACACTAATAAATCCTAACCCATACCAACCCCTCATCCCTACGGAACTCCCTTAGGGGTTTATTTCAGCAGTATTATTTCATATCCAACTATTTCAGAGGCTATTTTTCTATTTATCTATACATAAAATAAAATTGTAACTGATCGCTTTCTGTACATGAACGATATATGAGAAAAACCGATTTCGTTACGGTTTTCACTAACATATTGCAGTAAGCGTCACTTAATATTTAAAGTTGATTTCATTTCAGTCCGTCCATTCATAAAAAAGGTATGAATTAATACATGTATTTATTATTAACAGAACGAGAAAAACCCGGTCCTTAAACAATGCCGATGCTATTTCTAAGCGTAAGGTGGTTTTTCTTAAGCGAAGCGAGAGCATTTTCTAGTACTATAATATACGGTTAGTTGCCGATGGTACCCTAAGCTGGATTGGACTTTACGCGTTCATGAACATGAATAAATTGTTGCTGCAGTTATAGTAAAATAATATTCTAATTCCATGTAACCCCTAAACACAACCGTTGATGCGCGATTAATCATTATATTACAAATTACAATATAAACATTCTCCTGGACATAAGTATCTTGTGATTTTTTTTATATTTTGTGTCATCGATATCTTTATATGAATAGACAAAAACAAAACAGTACCGGTTTTTCTTCTGTTTGTTAATCGATTTCATTTTTTTTTGTAACCAACCTCAAAAATGAGGAGGTTCTCAATCCGTTTGCATGTTTTTTGTTATGTTTGTTACTATATACATAAAAAAATATGAAATATATAAAATGTTAGCGTAAAAATATATTCAATTCTAAACTTGTATGTATAGAATATGATAAGAAGATGAAAAGGCAAGAATAGCATTTGTCGCTCTTTGATAAAGAATAACTGTAAAATATTGTGAGATGTATATTTAACACCGCTTGTATAATATTTGTTGAACATGAAATGTATTATTATTATTTCTACATCTATGAAGATTTAAGGAAAAATTTATGATGTTATTTGGGTGGGTGGTTATAAGGCTGATGATGTAATTTCACGACCATAATTGACATTTCAAAAAATTGGTTGGGAAAATTCTAAAGATTTAACCTTGAAAAATTGAACTGACTTCAAATAAATAATATTTTCAAGCACAGAGTCAGGTCAGGTCTTTGACGATTAACCCAATACAGACGGAGAGACAAAAATCTAAAATCATATCAGATTACCCTTAGGTATCATGTAAGAAGCACCATCCACTTAGATATATGAATTAATTTAAATATGATAAATATTTCAATTTATTAGTACAGATTGACATTTTGTAAAAACAATCTGGTACACAGATGATGCATCAATACTAAATTTATGACTAAAAGTGCATAACATTTACGAAACGATGATACTGGTGATCAAAAAATTACAAGAAAAACGTCTGCCAGTGAAATGTAACGCTCTTAAGATCTCCTATAGTATTTACGAACTTTTTAAAAAACTAGTTTTGACTTATACATATATTTCTAATCTAGGGTAACGATAAAATACTCATAATATCGGACTTGGAAATAAGACGGGATTATACCCTATAGTCTTTGTCAATTTGTTAGCGACAGCAATTGACGATAACATGAAAGTGTTATAAAGTTTGTGTGATAATAGAAGGTACGGAATTCTTGGCGTTGCAAACGTGTATACATATATATTACTAGCGGCCCGCCCCGGCTTCGCACGGCTATACTTTTATTTTTAAGTTTTGTGAGATATATTTATAATTTTATCTTTATAAAGGACATAAAGCAAATTTTTTTACACGTTGGTTCACATTACTGAAGTTTTAGCAAGGATCCCTTATTTTTTCTAGTAATAAATATAGCCTATGTTACTCAGGAATAATATAGCATTCTGATGGTGAAAGAATTTTTAAAATCGTTTCAGTAGCTTTTGAGTTTATTCGTTACAAACATAAAATGTTTTCTCTTTGTAATATTAGTATAGATAAATAATGGGGAACAGCAAAAGAAAGCTAGAGTTATTAAGTTGTGCAATCTATTAAACGAGATAATCGCCCTATCTAAAACATTCTAAAAATCCCTGTTCTTAAATGTCCTCTCTTTTAATTTTACAAGGACTTGCGGTTCCTACATAACAGGCCTGGTTTGATTTTTATACCTTTAACGCTGACTATTCATGAATTATATTACGCATTTGTGTGAGCTGTGCATCAAAAGCTACGTGTTCACTGCTCGGACAGGTCCCGCCTACCGGTACTACCACGTACTTGGTGTGTCGCATGCCGCCGCGCGTCGTTCAAACACGCAACACACAAGCATTCGTGTTTGTAACTGCGCTCGAAGCAGATCGCTTTGCGGTTACGGTCGTGCGCGAAAACTTACGTACAAAAAAGTACGTTGCGAGAGTAAGCTCGATAACTAGTGATGTCCAGAGACAATCCCCGATTGAGTAGGCTGGGAGTGTTAGCCCCCGCGGCACTGTCGGCCTGTATGGACGCCTCGGTGCTCGCGGTGCCAGCTGCTGGGGCAATCGTCTCCACAGTGCTTAAGGAACTCAGCAAAGCTTTCATGCTGAAAAAGTAAGTTCGCATCACCAATCTTTTTAGTAATTGGTTGCGTTAAAGATACGAATATAATTTAAAATGAGGTATATTTAAAACAATAAGTATTACATCTACTATTATAATTAATTGTTATTCGGAACGGTCTTGAAAATGACGTACTGCGGTGTTATTTCTATTCTTACGGTTATTGGTCTGAGATTCCGCGGCTGAATCACAAAGAATGACAGTCTGTTGTTAACGTGATGAACGCCTCTGTTTGCAATGTTAAACGTAAGCCATTGTTTGTTAACAAAGATTATAACATATAAGATAACTAACTAAGTTCTGACAAACTAAGTAATAATTAGAGTATTAATACAACTGTAATTTTAATAACTGGCAAATAAAGTCGGACCACCTGATGATAGGTGGTTACAGCAGCATAGACTGCTATTGATAACCATGGTGACATCCATAATACTAGGGCTGACGTCGATACCGATGCATTGTCGATCAAAAAAACAGTTGAACCTGTGAAAGATTGTAGCTTGTGGTGGAAAAAGAGAAACCAAGGTATGCACGTACCAGAAACCTTTAAAACGATGGACCTGGTGCCATTGTCTCTTTTGTTGAACAGTTAGTTACGCTACAAGTAGTAAGGGTCGACTTTGGTTAAAAAATATTTGGAGCTTCTTACATACCAGTAGTATAAAACATAAGCCATTATTTCCCATGATCAGTTTTTGTATATATATCTTGTAAAATAAATATAGAAATGAACGATAAGGACAGATTATATTTAAAATATATTTGAATTATATTAAAACTTACGTTCAACGAAGCGGGAGTATAACGGTAAGTAGATAACTTTACAATATGGGACAAATAACTACTTATGTTAATGAATTGATTCTAGTACAACTATAGAGAACCGAGTCAGTGTTTGCGGAATTGTATATTTGAAAGACTTGTCAAATTGCAACACATACTGTAAAGAAGACATATTTAGTAAAATGATTACCTTTTTACATAATAATTTTACCGCATCCTACTAACGAATTCCCGGTGCGCCAAGACTTGGACTTCTTAGAGATGTACGTACACCAAAGGTTAATTTGCGACAGCGGGTGGATATTAATCAATTACTTTAATTATATATTTTAATTAATTGGTCTGTTTGTGTGTTAATAAATGGGCTATTTTGGAATTGACTAGTAAAAGAATTAGGTCTGAGTAGGTACGAGACATTTTGCACCTAAATTGCGGCAAAGCCTATTTTAAAATACAAGATGCTTACTGATACATATGTACAATTTAATTATATCCTATGGAAAATGTATATTTTAATAAGTAGATTGCAATACATACTGTGAAATATTATATGTCAAATAGCTTGCAAAAATAAATAAAATATCATAGGAGAGAAAACCCGACTTCACGCTGTTTACATTTGGCGCAATTCCTCCACAAACTTGTTTTGCTACTAAATTATATAGAAGAAAATAAAGGAATTCGGCCATGATGGGCAATACTATCACTTCGTAACCTTGCAAAGATGCGTCGTCGAACGAATATACATTATAATGAGTAGTGAAGAGCTTGATCCACGGAGATATGTGACAAGAATTAAATTCACCAGGTAATTAAACAAGCGTACCGATTAAACGACAAGCCGACTGCAAACCTCTCAGATTTCTGGTAATTCTGGAATATTTAAAACTTGAACAACATGTATTAACCATATCTACATAATACAAAACCTATTTGCTTTTACTTTTATAAAAACAGATCTTTCAGATTCCCTGTAATTATTGTTGTGAAAACTTATATAGGTGCGTTAGACGATTTTTGGTAAGGGAAAATCTTAAGGGTTCGTGTCAGCCACATTTTAATGTTTAAGGTATCTTTGTTTATATATATTTATATGTACTTGTTTCTCGGAGTGCCCATACATGTGAAAATCAGATTAATATTAAAATTTCAATTCAAAAATTATGAATTTTTATTTTTAATATAACACTGAGTTTGAAAGTTACAAATACAGTTTTATGTTAAATATCACTTCTGTCGGCAGTCCTCTTGACTGCCGCTTTTTTTTATTCTTTTACACGTCGGAAAGAATTAAAATACGATAATAGATTTTAGATTAACATTTTAGTAGCTCCGTTCCACGTGAGCAATCTGGTGTCGGCGATTGCCTGGATGTTTCAATATATTTAGGAATTAAAAATCCCAAAAATGTAAAAATCCCATTGAGAGATACAAGATAATTACTATCTATCTGTGACAAATAAATAATATAAAACGTTCTCACAAGGTGTGACCTTCCAATTCGAATTTCCTCTCCCACATGACATCACAAACACATGCTACGAGACCAAACATTAATGTTTCGTAAAATAATCTGCGCCAACCAGGATTCAAACCCTGGCCCCCTCGATAGGCAGGCGTTCCTAACTGGGCTATGTAGTGATAAATATGTCTCGCTTTTCGATGTACAAAAAAATAAATGATATTCCACTTACTATCAGGTGGGACTGTTGTCATGCATTAAGTTATTTTATGTAAAAAATCTGATATAAATGTGAAACTCATTGCCCCACAGATAAGTTCGGGATCAACTAATTGGCTAGTCTTATCCCGAAAACTCATATTAATTTTTGCTTTACAAGAAAAAAGTTTTATGAAGACATTTGTTATCATACAATTTAGGCCTTAAAATGTTTTCTCGTAAGCTTCAATACAACGACAAATCTTTTTATAAACCATTCTCTCTTTGAAAGCGCGACGCCAGGTATTGATACACTTAGGTTATAATTTAAGGTAATATTAAGGTATGATACAGATTCGCACATCATTGTGGAACCAAGTATTAAATATTGCGGTATTAAAATCAATTGAAAATGACTATTATTAAATTTAAATTAAAATTATTCTACATTGATTTTTGTACTACATTTACCAGTCGATGCTCAAAGCTTCGTCTATATTTCGGAAGTGTTATCCCATTTAATCGTTTAGAACTAACGACGCAAAAAATCATGTTCACTAATTATTTTAGTTATCAAACGAGAAATCAGACTTTTTCCTAATATAAAAGTTAAATATTTGTATTCTTCAGTAGCTTTTCAAATCGGTTTTTCTAACAATAATTTACTATGCTATACTAGTAGTATAGCGATATTCTGTTGCCACCGACTGTTAAGGAATTTAGTTGTTTATTTTCATCTCATTTATAGGAGGTTAATATAGGCATTAAAACAAAAAAATAATTGCGAAGAAAATACTAATAAAAGATATACACATATATGTATATCACACTTTTCATACGGCTTCTATTTCTAGCGTTTGCCATGTATCTTTCCAAGAGCTGATTGAGCGTGAGCTGAATAGCGAAGTTAGTCTCAAGGCAATATTTTGGGGGAAACATCCTTGCTCTCCTGCTGATGGGTTCGAGTTACGAGTACATGCATGTATACGATTTATTATAATGTATTAGGATTAAAATTGTATTAGGCAGTCAATGATCAATTGTGTTATTACAAAAATGTATAAAATGCAAAATTTTAAAGTGCTCCTATCTACTTGGATCATGTTGTCGCTATTAAAACATTATATCAAGCATAAATGATTAATTATTTTGTCCGAATATTAAGAAATACGAACCGAATGCCTATGTGACCTTTTAAAAAAGCCTGAATAGTAACTAATGGCCCTATGTGGATGTGAAAAGAACAGTTTAGTCATATCATATCTGGCGAAACTGCGACGCTATGACAAAACAGGGCTATGTACTCGAAGCTCGATTCCTAATCCGGTGATAGTGGGCAGCACGATCGCATTAGTGACGAAAACACGATCGCGCAACCGAGGTAACGTCGTCCGCGGTCACGCCGCCCGAGGTCTTGTCCAAATCATTAATCTCAACTACCCGATATATTGACAAATCCATTTAGCACTCTGCTGTTTTGCCACTCGTACTCCGATTATACCTTGTAATTGGTTATTTTTAGGGCGTCTGCTTTACTAATAGCTCTCGGCGAACTTATTATTAGCATCTATAAAAAGATGACGGAGCTTACTCTTATTCCTTTATTATAATTATATTATTTTATATTATATCATTACATACGTTATAAGTCTTGAAAGATTTTATTCATAGAAATAATTATACAAAAAGCCGGCTTTTTCAGATCCAATGGTTTTTTTACTAACATCGGGTTGACAATCATTACAAGGTCACGTTTAAAACGTACATCACAGATCGTAAGTATTTATGTACAGATAACGTAATGCTTATACGTAGGTTATTAATATAACGATGTACATTATTAATTAAAGCAAAACAAATAAAAAAAATACCTAATTACTATTTATAGGATACGTGCAAATTGCAAATTATATTGTAGTTAAAGGAGCTAAGAACTTTAAGACAAGTGTTTTTTTTTTATCTGTTGTCAAAGTAGGTTGATAATGAAACCAATAGCTTTATTATTTCAAGCAAATAACGAAATAAATAAGAAATAAGGAAATACGGTCAAAATGAGAGAGGAGGTTGATACGAGTACATCAAACACATCGTCGCATTTGTTTTACAAAGATGATTTAGCTTTTTCTTAAGCTTGATACGTTGACATATGTAGTTGCAAGGTTAAGGCCACTAAAACGGTTTAACCTGTCAGCTGCTTCGTTAAATTTAAATCTATAAATATTCATTTGTCAAAGTACCTACTATTCGAACTATTTGTTTTGTTAAGAACACAGATGCAAACAAGGGACAAGAAAAGGGAAACAATATATTTATTGTACCTGATCGTAATAAAATAACCGTTTGTATAAAAAATATTTTCTTGGATGACAAAATATGAATCGAAACGCGCCTATTATCTTTAATCACTTAATTAAAATGTAATGTTATACAAAATTTTATCATTATTTGAACACGTTTTTGAATTACGTTTATTTAAAATAACTTTTTTGGGCCAAATGCAAACAAATTAGCAAAAAAATAATCTGACAGTAGTGTACATGGATGAATTTCCTTAACATGTAAGGCAAAACCGACGCGTAACCAACCAAGAAGGAAGACGAGAATCTGCGGTTAAACAGGTTGTGCTATCGAAGAGAATTAAAAATACTTATATAAGGCGGGTGGTATTTAGCAAGCTAATTAAAAACCCTATAATCATATATGAGAACATTATGAGTTGAAGTTTTTAAATAAAGCTTTGTATGGGAAACAAGTAGTCACTAGTTAAAAAAATACAAATACAGGGATCGACCCCATAGCCCAGTTGGAAGTGGCCCTGCCTGCCGAGCGAGGGGTCCAGGACGATTCCCGGCCGGGGCAGACATTTATGAGACAGATAAATGTTTGTTCTTGGGTCATTGGTGTGTCTGATGTCATATTTGTGTATGTCCACGCCACCCGCAACACAGGGAAACCTAGTATGGGGGTGTGATTGTGTAAATGTTTCTGTATTTGTGTAGTTTTGTCTACGGTGGAGGCGTTTGCCTTGTCTATACGGTTTTGTTCTACTTACGACTTATAAACAGAGTGGCTTTAAATAATTCCGTAGGCAAGAGAAAATAACAGAATCCTTATAATTTCGCAATTTTTATTATTTTGCAATTTACTATATATATATATATATATATATTTCTTGCACAATGATATATATATATATTTCATTGTGCAAGAAATAAAAATATAAAAAAAGGTTTCTCTTGTGTTGCATATGTATTATAATATATTGCTTTACAATTTTTACAAAGATAATGGAAAAGATAATAAGATAATTTTTAACAAGATAATAATAATAATATTTTTTTTATACCACTACATGTTTTTGCAATACCGTTTTTGTCTTTTTAATTAATTAATTTTAGCTTATTCCTTAATAGATTTTATTAAAATATAATGTCCGCGATATGATAAATTAAAAAAAAAAGATAATGGTAGTTAACCGATTTGTTATTAAACCCCAATAATTAATACCATACCATACCATACCTAATAAAATAAGTCACAAATATAATTCTTATCTGTATCGTTTATAAATTAATCATATATCTTTTAACGCATTTATGTACCTTAGTTTTTCTTTTATTAAAAATTCATCGTTATTACATTTTTTATTTTTTTATAAATATCATAGTATTTTTAAGTTCTAAATTTATTTATTTATAAATTTCGTTTCTTATCAATTATCAGGAACACAATTTTTCTTTTAATTTACTTTATTTTCGTAATAGACATGGACCTCGTAATGACCTATCACATGTTAAGGTCATCACTGATTTGTCATCACTGATTGTGGTCCCCTATTCATTGTCAGTATCAAATGATGAATAATTCAATGTGTTAACATTTATTTGTGGTTATATTACGCTTTGTTCTCGATAAGGAATGTATTATTTATTGGTAACTGTACGTAGGTAATTCGGTGTTCAAATTGTAAAATGTATTTATTTATTCTTTAATGTCTATATAAGAAATAATAAGGTACAAAATGGTTAACTGCACAATGCATTCAATTAAGTTGTCATTAAATTCCCTTATTTTGAGAGTCAGAAGAATGTAAAGTTTGACAATTAATTATTATCTATGTCTTATTAACGGATGATAATGGAAGTAAACTTAACCACATTTAGACATTTCAATATCTAATGAAATGTTATTTTTATATGAATAGCTGATAAGAGCAGCCTGGCTATCTATTGGTAAGTAGTAACCACCTACCATGGATGTCGGCAACATCAAAGGCATCAAGTTGAATGCGGGGGACCCACTCATTCCTCGCTTTCTGGCACTGCGACCGAAACATGTAAAAACATTTCACGGTTGATTCGGGGAGGGTCGTTTCTGGCAAGGCGGGTAAAATACCCTCACACTACTTCCTATACTGGCCTAAATTGAGCAATTTGTATAATAATAATTACATATTGCTTCACAATACTTTTGGGGTTACATTAGTAAGTGGCCAGAGCCTCCTTTTAAGCACAGAGAGCATGTGTAAGGAAATTCCTTTAGCTATATTTAAAGTTACATAATAATGTACTACATTTATAAGTATGTTTTTATGTGCATTAAAACACAATTAAATGCTTTACGTTACTTGCATGTGAATGTTTCATTTAACTTTGTTACCCCTTTGATTCTCGTCCAATCTTTTAATTAAATTTGAAATTTTGTTATTCTAGAGGGTTTTGGTAACTCATTATACAAGCGCAGTGATTCTCTTCTAAAAATTTAATTATGAAAACATGTTCCCAGTTAGATAGATCACTAAGAACAACTAGTCTAAGCCTTTAATCTGAGAAAATCACAATCACTACGATTTCGTAAAATTACGACAAAAATTGTTTTCTCTATACCCTTTTGTCGCAGAAGCTTTGAAAAAATGACCTGAATTCGTTGCTATTATTATCCGGGTAAAAAACCGATTACTCTATTACAATCTTCAAGATAAATCCATTTATTCACATTGATAAGATAATATAGTCACACAACACATTTTATTTGATACGGCACCTCTTGCTAATTTATATTTCTTTGTAAAAATACTTTTAAACGAAAATTGTTTTTACATTTTACTACACTAAATTAGTCATTACTACCTTTCTTGGGCATGCCTCATAAGGATCAGCACAGACAGATAGGGTTCACCCTATCTGTGTTATGAATGTCTGTAGTATGCCGTTCAACTAAAGGTCGCGCCTTCAAACGTAAACTCGATTACGAGTGAAAAGATGGACGCTTAGTAATGCGGATTGTGCCGCGCTGTTCTGAAGTACTGTGTCGCATTGATATTCTCACATTGTTTTTTTATTTTGATTTAGCAATGTATGTTACATACAAAAATATTTTAAATTTTAATGTTACAAAATTGCTGATTTGCTGTAACTATGTCTGTCTGGGCTGACCTCAAGAGATGAGTTTTTATACCATATTAATAGACATCCTAACTTATTCAATTATACTTCACAATGGTGCTCTGGTCTTTTTTGGTAGCTCCCTTCTTGCTAACGAGGTGGTATAGAGTCCTGCGGTCTCCGAAAGGAAGATAATCATAGCCGCGTCCGTTGTTCAGCAGGGAGCACCACGAGCAGGTGAGGTTGACTGGAGCAAGGGGATGAGTGGAGCCATTTCTTTTAAAAACACTTAAAAACCTAACCAATATTAAGATATTTTGAATAAAAATAAAAAACATTTTATTACTTGTAACTAAAAAAAATAATCTATTTTGAATTTAATCTACGAAATCACGGCACCTATTTGAAAAAATAAAGTTATCGGTGTTTTTTTTTCCTCTTACGGGAGGTGGATGGTGAATGCTTATGCATACCAGCGCAGCCGGCTACGCTGGTTATATGGAACTCTACTAGTGCCTACCCACTAAACACCACCTGAAATGGCTTTGGCCGTGCGGCCTCTAAGCCTTCATCGGAAGCGACCCTTCTTTAGGCCAAGAATGGTGCTAGCGGGGCTCCCGAGGGAGCATCCGCTCAGAAGTCAACACTGAAGATGTTGTCGAATGGGGAGAATATGTGTCATCGCAAGGATGCCACTAAACGGTGGAGATTAAAGCTTTTGACTGTGGGCTGCCAGGCGGCATTTCAAGTCAGACGAGAGCTGATTGGGGGGATTTGAGAGGGCGTTCCTCGGCCTCCCGACTTGATGATCGGTTAGAGGAGGAGCGGTATAATCTGCTGTTTCTCTAATTAAAGGATTGGAGTGTTCCTCTGAGGACTTGAAAAAGGAGTAGCTTTTGAGGATTTGTTGGATTATGACGAGTTCCAAATCTTTGTGTACGTCAGTGTTCCTAACGCACCAGTGGGCGTTGGTTACCATCCTACAGAAGATCTTTTGGACTATTTGGATTGGGTAGAGGACGCTGGGTTCCGCGTGTGCGAAGACAGGGGTGGCCTATCACGTCACCAGTCGTATGCAAACCTTGTAGAGCGTTCGTTTGCTTCTGAGGGACATTTTACTGTGTCTCCCCAACAAACTGTTGAGACGGCTCATGTTATAGCGGGCGGAGCTTATCACCTTTAGGACGTGGGGCCTGAAGGTGAGCCTGGAGTCTAGCGTCACACTCAAGTATTTGGCTGTGGGCTTCCAGGGGACAGGGGTGCCTAACAAACGGATATGGGGATCATCGAGTCCAAGTCTGATCTTATGGTGGAAACGTACCGCGGAGCTCTTCTCCGCATTCACTTTGATGCGCTATTTAGATAACCATTTTCCTAGTTCATTGACTGAGTGTTGGAATCTGGTGAGGACTGAGATCAACCTCTGACCCAGGTAATAGAGGGCAGTGGCGTCAGCGAATAGTGAGAGTTGCACACCATTAATAGTGATGGGTATATCGTTAACGTACGATATATTAAGAGGTTTCCCTTGTTTGGTAATTCCTATAACGATTGTTTCTTTCCAAGCAGATGGGAAGAGACGCAAGAGTATTCGCCGTAGGACTGTTTTCAATCTATTTACTCTCTATTAGTATCCTGTAAAAAATAGTCTTTTCGTATTATATTAATTTATTTTCAATCTTACTGTATTTTATCGGTTAAAAAACAGTAGACACGATTATGTCGTGTTCTCTGTTAGACTGCATAGTTACTTATAACAATAACTCAAACAAAGAGACATTCCACAGGTAAGTACCGATAGTGCAATACTACTTTCAGGATGCTTATTTTCATAAAAGTTGCTCTTAAAATTATATAAATTCAGATTAATAACATGCAGTAAATAGCCCATTTTATGAATAATAACTTATTTTTAATAATTATGAGTATGATAAAAAAATATTGTGTACGTGAAAATGATACCGTTTCGTATAGGGCTTGAACAAAATCTCTCGATAAGTGGATGATGACAATGTTCGGCAAATATGATATCATATTTATTGACCAATTTTACCACATGTAGGTTTCCTGTAAATACAGTTGAAAAAGTGGATTCGAATGTTGAATCAGATAGGTTGAGTTCCTCACAATGTTTGCAGTAGACATTTTAAAGGTAACTATGTTGTTCAACGAAGGATCTAAATATATCTACAGAATTTGTTGATTAGTTCATTTCCGAGGGCAATAAGTTATATCGATTTACATCAAATAATTAATTAAAACCGTTGAGTATTATTATTATTGTTTTCTTTAGTACCTTTTAATCACGTTTTGGTTTATTTCATTCAGTTTATAAATAAAAAAAAATGTTAATATAAAGAATCACGTCCAATAAGGTTAAGTTTAGACGAAGCGAAGTAAAGGGAAGTTACTAGAATTAACATGGTATTATTAAATTTAACATGTAAACCTAAACAAAAAAAACCTATGATGGAATAGTTGACATCCATGTCGATAGTGCTTGAGTGTGAATTTGAC
Organism: Megathymus violae; assembly: GCA_003671415.1. Taxonomy (NCBI): domain Eukaryota; kingdom Metazoa; phylum Arthropoda; class Insecta; order Lepidoptera; family Hesperiidae; genus Megathymus; species Megathymus violae. The sequence continues at coordinate 2,695,896 of PDGT01000018.1, forward strand.
ATCACTAAAAGTCACTCACACAGTTGTCATTTTCACACACATGCATATTAATGTATTGATGACGCGCTGATGAGATGAGTGTTCATCTATTATGTTAGTATATTATGTATATGGTTTAAGTATGACTGATAAATACGATGTTTTGTATGTCGGCGTCGATTTGATATCTTGAATAGGAGAAAGACTTACCTATGAACATTATTAGAGCAGAATTAGTTGGGATTAATGATTTGGAATAAAGAAGGTATGTATGAGTCTTATTTTGTAAGGTTTATATCATAGAATTATGTACAGCAACATCGGTAGAAAATTTATAAGCGATTTTTACTAAATTGTTTCTTAGCGTGGTTGAATTATAACAGGAAAATAATTTCAATAAAATTATAACATTCCAGTATATTGAGTTGTTTACATGCGCAAATGGGCTCCCTTGGTAATAGATAATTGTTTATCAATAGCAAGTATTTTTCAAACATAATTATGCGGGTGTTTTTCGCACAATAGAAATATAAAGTAGAACATAGAATTAATTATTCTACGTTTTATACTCGTATTTGAAACCTGGTGATTTAAAGAGGTGAATTATTCAGTTACGGTGGACTTTATTGTCTTATGGAGCTATTATATGAAATAGGTATATGATTAGTTACAAGTTATTAACGATGATTTAAAATTGCGATTACGTCTTTGTTTATCTACTTATTATCTTGTTTCGTTTTATGTCATTGTTTGTCTCGTTTCTTTACGATCGTGTGGGTCATAATCAATAATCATCATAGGTATTCGAATGACTCGTATATATACATATGTGTATATGAACACATACCCATTTAATAATGTATTGACTAAGATTGTGATATGCAACCATTTGACTTGTTTTATAATTACTTATGCTACAATTAATTAACAACATATCACATCAAGTAAATCTAGGATGTTGCAATAACAAAATTTAATAAACAGCTCAAGGAGAGCCTTTTATTTATTAAATTAAAAGTCTATTCAAAATTTGATCATGTATCGACTTAGTTGACAATTTAAATTTCAAGCGGAATTTCTATTTAGACACTTCTATTTAGACAATTAGTGAGTACTACTAGATATGTATAACATTCATTCTGTGACTGAGATTGTATCTACATATTACTAGAGTGTTTAGTGTTGAAATAACTATTGATCACCTACTACATCATTTTCCTGGTATGTCTATTATCAGATTATTATATTGTATTTCTATAAGTGCGGGTTCACACAGTTCGACACTATTGTATGCGTTAAGGTGAAAACTAATGTATGCTAATTTCTTTACCATGTTATTCTATACCTACCGTCAACAAGCTGTAGGAAAATAACTCTATGCACATTTGACGTTAAGAACCATATTTAGTTCTGGAACAATTACACAAAATAAGAAAAACCCTTTAATTCAGATTTAAAAGCATTAATTGTTTATTGAAAATGCGATTTTAATAATAAATATTTTTTTTTATAATTACAGGTTTATTACAGGCTTCTTTTATATCCTACAGTGCCATCTCGTAAAAATTTTGGTTCTTACATTACTGCCATTGGATGATAACCTACTGACTGGAACTTGAAACTTTTATGAGAGCGCGCTATATCACATTATCAGAATACGTATACGTTCAGATAATTTAATTGTAATATAATTGTTAAAAAGAAACCACCGAGCGAAGCGAAGACTGATTGGTAATGAAGCAACAACTCAAATGTTCAACAGGATGACGCATGGTCACTCGTTTCCAATGATACTATTTGATCTGGCATACGCTAGAATTTTTAATCTTCTTTCGAATTCGTGTGTTTAGCCGTTTATCTAGTAGGTACGGAAAATAACATTCTTTAGTTCCCAAATTTGATGAAAATAGATCTATTATCGACAGTTGCCTTTATAGAAGATTGGTTGTTATTGGATATGCATCACTGTTATGAAACGCAAAAATTAAGTTACTTGACTTACATGTTAATAGTTATAGGTGGATACGTTCCTGAAACGAGCCGTAAGATGATTTTGAGTTTCGATAGTTGATATTAATAATAATAGCTAAACTATTTTTATTAATGTAACTGTAATGTAACGGCATTAATCTTGGCATAAATATAATTTTCATATTTCATGAAAATCCATAATTATTTAAGCAACTATAGTATTTATGTAGGCCCTTCATTAAAGTAATTAATTCATCTGTTTGATACCTACCTACGCCATCGCGGAAGAAGTTAATTTAAAATTTCTGATATTTTCTTGCTTACTGGTAGTAGTAAGATATATAGAGAGAGATATATATATAGGCGCATGATTTCAACGCAAGCAAACCGTAATTATGATATGTCGTGAACGCCTTGCCGCAGGTTACTAATATCTCTAGTGTACTGTAGTAAAGTAAAAGGTTTAAAGTGGGATTTTACAAGAAGATAGTCTAACTGGACTTCAGCAGGTACTGGTTGAAATGGAGTCCTTGGTCGTCAAACACTTAATACTGCTGCGATACAGACATTCGTTACTAAATATCTAGTGTTACATAATTATTTATTATATGATACTTATTACACACAATACAATATCGGTAATTTGAGATATTCGTTCTGTAATTGAACAAATTACGACAGTTACATCAAGTACCGCTTGATAATGATAATACCACTCGCACCAATCATATCTTACCTTTATCCTTTGTTCTTTACAAGTGGATATTGCATATGATGAGTATAAATACATGTATGAAGGTAACGTTTAACTTAGGTCATATGAAAATATTGCAAAAGTGATCAAGTTATGACTGAATCATACTGTTAAATTAAATTTCAATGTGGTCCACTGTTGGAAGGGCGCTTGACTTCTCTCAAGTGCTCGAGCGAGTATTGAGCTCTAGTAGTATAGCATAAAAATTGCAGGTTTTAATATTTTTTGTCCTAAATGATAATTATTACTTAACATTTTAGACGTTTGGGTCTATTAGCGATCGTTTTGTTTACAAGTTTAATTATATTACAGACTAAGTACAGCACACACACCCAGTCCAAACGATAGGATACTAAGATATTTAATAAGAATAATGGTTATTATAATCGTAAAATCCTTACGTACAGGAGGAAACGACATCTCGATATGATCAGTGAAAACCGGACATTGCATTGCGTTCACTCACCTCATAACAGTCGGCTCACAAGATCCTCCCCTCTTGGGAAAACCGACTAATTTATACCGACCGTTCTTTACTTATGAGTTAATGATGACGTGTTAATTAGTTGTCGATAAGTTTTGTATGCGTCAACGATCATATTACACTTTGCAGTTTCGTATACATTGATCCTTGTTGGTCAACATATTATTGCGTAACTGAAAATAATTTATGATCATTATATTCTTAGATAAGTACCACACATACTAGATAGTACGCGAAAGTAGGTAGGTTATACCTATGTAGATACTTATGAGTTTAGTTTAATTAAACGATTAAGGTGGAAAACTTTGTTAGTTTCTTTATCCCTTAGATCCATTACTAGTTACCTTGCTGTTTAATATTTGTTATCCACTCCTCCATCTGTTTTAGATTAATTTCTATATCAAAAAATATTCAATCGTTTGAAAGTGAAACTCACACAAACATAGTCAATGTTTTGGAAAATATGCGCCTCAGTCAAGTAGTCAGGTAATGATTTCTAAGACATTTATTTGTTTTTGTTTCACTTCAGAAAACCTATACCATACGTTATAAAATAGCACCTGCATTGTTTTACGAATGGATTTTAGTAGTTCTATGAAGTAGGAACTAATTAACACAACGTTAAAATGAATTTTTACTTCCTTTTTCCCGGAGAACTGATCTTATTTCAGCATGAAAAGTATCCTATATTATAACCAATAACATAAATCACAAACGCTATGCGTCCAAAGAGAAAAAAACATAAATTAGAAAAAATATGATAAGCCTATATATTAATTCGGCCTCGTAGTTTTATTAATATTATAGTTTAGTATTTTTTCTATTATATGACAATACTATTCTAATTCTGGTATCAAAAATATATTGATCATACTTACTTATTAGAATCACTGAACATTAGTCGGTTATTCAATATCTCAATACGTATTAATCCATTATCAGGTGGTTCCACGGTGTCATGTCGGCGAAAGAAGCTGAGAATCTCATCATGGAGAAAGGACGCAACGGGTCGTTCTTGGTGCGAGAGTCGCAGACGCATCCAGGCGAGTTCGTGCTCTCGGTGCGCGTGCGCGGCCGCGTCAGCCATGTTATGATCAGACGACAGGTGAGTCGTGCCACACACATGTCTAAACGTCAGAAGTGATATCCGTCGCTCGTTGACGCTAGACGTCACGTTCACATCGCGTTGACTTGTAAAGATGCCATATATATTAAAAGAAAAAAAAATTGTGGATACATTGCCTAATATTCAATGAAAAGTGACTATTACAACTACCGTCATAATTTTAAGACCATTTTTTCTTTATTCAGAAGAATAAATGAGCAGGCAATTGTTTTGGGTAGACATTTCAATACAAAAACATAGGGGAAAGGACAATTTTTATATATTTACCTTTGATACGCATTCATTTGCTGCGTAAAGTTACGTCAAAATTGCCTAATTAACTTTGAATATGAAGTGGATCGTTCGAGAATTGCATTAATGTACGGCAATAAAATCACATTAAAGCGTGTAAAACTTGTAAATCCTCCATCCGTACATTTCAGCGTCTCAATGTACCTATGTACATGTCTATAACAACTTGAGTTTTTTTTATCTTACTCCAAGAATGAGACAGATATTACATTAATGCTAATAGGTAGGTATTGAAATATATCAATTTCATGGATTAGATTTGAGTGCAGCATGGGTATAGTTGGGAATTGTAAATAGGCTCTTATAATAGGCCCTTTGAAATATTACTTCCTTCAGCAATTTATCGTCGAACACTCTCAGTAGGAGGGCACTATGAATTGAGGTTCATACTAATAAAATAGGTATTAATTAAGTAAATGATGTAACACTCATTATTGCAAATATTTTACCTAATATGGATAATACGAAAACAGTATTAGAAACGTGATATCTTAACTTTTCGGAAGGTCTTGTTTTAAATGTTAAGTAAAACTGGTGTAAAAATTAAATTTCTAAAGGATCAACCGTGATTGTCGGAATAAAAGCATAAATTCGGTTGCATATCGGTAGCCCAGTTTACTTTGCTTTAAAAATTTTTCTAAAAGTAAAGTATATCCCTTAAATGGTCCCTTTTATATGTTACTACTAAAGTATTTATGTGGAACAGGAAAATAACATAAACAAGCAATTTACAGTAAAGGAGAAAGTAAGCAGTAGATGTTTCTTGTTGTTCAGATAGGAGAGGTTGGTTAATTATGCTTGAGTATTTCTCAACTATCTCGAAGTGAAGGTAACATATTATCGTAGCTCCTTATGTAAAAACTGTTTTAGCGAATAATACATTCGTTTCGTATATTTTGATTTGTCCTTCACATAACAAAATTTTATTTACAATACGTTTATTTTTTAATATCTCTAATGTACATACTATATGAGTATACACCAACACGAATATGTTATCCACAAAAAAAACATGACAAAGAAGAAAAATAACGAAGATTTTCGACATTACTGCTGAAGACCGACACAGTAGAGGCAGAACAAGGTTTAACTATGATCAATTAGTAAAAATGTGGATAGTTTTGTATGTAAAAATATTCGTGTTCATTAAGATCTTAAACTACCTACTAACAATATTAGTATGTTCGGTGTGTAATAGTGTCCGTTTTTGTTGAATTAATTAAATCACTTTTGAATATTTTGAAATATTTACATAGTTGCGCGTATCATGTAACCCGCACTAGATTTTTTTACAGATCGTTGTGTCGGTTGTCCACACCAAGTATGGCAGGGCACAGTTAGATAATAATAGCGCAATTTTTATAAAACGGACTCTAACGAACAAAAACATTAGATCAATCTCTTCGACGCCTCTGCTGGACAAATGTGTTTTTGCGACGTCAAATAATCACTGACTTACCACACCCACACGTGGATTAGGCCAGCAAAAAATGTGACGCATTGTTTCAAATTCATCACGTCTGTGCCAAGAGAATATTAATTTTGGATTGTATACCGTACGGAATGACGCCGTAACCATTGATTCGCTTCTGAGTATTGAAAAGCATTAATTTCAAAAATATTTAAGAATATTGTATATGTAAATGTATAAATATTGAGCCAATAACCAATGAAGTTTTCTTCGGTGTTAACCTTCTTTCCCTCTTTATGTAACAAAGTTTCACCCGAACAAATCCAAGAAACTTATTAATAATGAGTTGAAACATATTTAAATATTATTTTGCTAAACTTCATCCTTGTGCAACAAATAAGTCTTTATTCAAGGAAATTTTACACAAATGTTAGTGCGTAGTTAACTACCTGGGGAATAAATTCCTGGTAATGCCGAAATTTTGGAATACTAAGAAGCAATAACAAGACGTATAATTTGAAGGTATTCGACCAGTTAGTTGTATGCGTGTTTATAATAATATTATTATGTGCCTAATTACAGATTCGCAACTTCTCTACTGTGTTAGTGTATCGAAGTATACCCTGCCTTCTTGTGAACAATAGAGATCAAACTATCGTCAATTAGTAATATTCATTCATACTCGACAACAGACTTAATGTTTAGTCATTAACAAGCTGCTTGTCATCTAAACAATACAAATTATGCGAATCCGCTACAAATTTGGCAAGAACAATGATTAGAGACTCGTTAAAGTTACGTACAAGAGGCACTAGTCACTTTTTACTTAACATTGAAGAGATATTACGGTTTATATAAGTAGGTTTAAGTAATCTGGTTTTATAACTAGTATTATCTTTCAAAATCTTTCCCTATAGATAGATCATTACGGATGCCCGTCTATTATTATAGTGTCCTATTTTCCTCTCCTGTCTGTATATATTTTTTCTCAATTGATATATAGTGATGTCACATTTGCGATCTCTCATGATTATATGCATATTATAAAAATCTCGTTACAAATGTCAAAAAGAAAATCAGATTACATGCCGAAAATATTTTCTTTCTGTTATAATTAGTTAATAGTTGAAAATTTTAAGCAGTAATAAGTAACCAAAACTTTGCATATTGAAGATGAATGTTATATCAGTTGCTTCGAAATATTCCGTCAATTGCAGCACTAACATATTAAATTCCAAAATTCTATTCTGACAGCCATTAACTGAAGTAATTGAAGAGTACTGATCGTGACATCCATGAAATGGGATGTCAGAATAATTGTTTTAGTTATTTTATTCCAATACAGTCAAATCATTGATAGGTTTATTAAGTATTTGCCTTCATTCAAGATTTTAAAGTAGTTTTTCTTATAGGCAGCTAATTTATCTGCCTATTTGTTTCTGGTTCATCCGATGAAACAATGGATCTCTTTTAAATGTATTTTCTTTTGTTACACTAGATTTTTTGCGAATACTCTGGATGGAAAAGATTTTAACGTTATACATAGACTAGCAGGCCCTTTCGACTTCGTTCGGGTTGAACGAATAATTACAAACACATGATTATTTAAAATTTTGTGTATTTTCAGACATCACAAGGTTTACTGATTTTATTTAGCCTAACATCTGCGCAATCACGTATTCTTACTACATACCAATTTTCATTACGATCGTTTAATCCGTTCTTTAATTATAACGAAACATACAGACAGACAGGAAAAAATTTTCTAAATGGTCAAATTAATGTCCATAGCTAATAAAACAAATACTTATCGTGAAATTTAACAAAAAATTGAATGTACATACAGAGAAACACTACAGATTTATATCTGAATAAAAAACTGATGTGAGTCACATTTTAGGGGAAAATTAAATATTTTATTAAGTTAAATATATTGTCATATTTTAGGGGAAAATAAAATATCAAGTGTTTCTTATAAAAATCTGAGCTACTCGTACTTAATGAAAAACGTCATATTTAGGAGCTACAAATATACTTTGAAGTTATACTTCTTATGAATAATATCAGAGGAATTTAACGGTGCAACCAGGATATGACGTATTCTGAGGAGATGATCCGATCGAATAGTAATTGTTACCAATATTTTCGCTTAAGTGTTGATTTTCCGTCTGAATCGTTTTATGAATCATCTATGGTGTATATTAGGTCATCATAGGTACTTAAGTAAAGAAATTACTCGAGAAATTGACACTTGTTCTATTTGAAGACTATGGGAAAAGTAATGAATATCACTTTTTATGCCATCTATTTGCTTTTTGAAAATGTTTTATACAATAACTAGAATTGGATAAAGTTGTCGTGGTTAGTTGTAATTGTTCGGTTTGTATTTGTATTGAAACAGGAATGTGAGCTCGCAAACGTCAGAAAAAGGTCCGTGTCAGTTTGACAGCATATATAGGAGAATGAGATTCAGAGTCTACACTGATCCATTGAGAAAACGACCTGAGTCTTCCGGCCCGATCAATTTCCACGGTTCAATAACGGACATGGTACAGAATGTACATTGTGGTTTTATTTTATCGATTAAATTAAGAAAAAACTAACATTTCACATTCGTTTTAGTTCGTAGGATCTACAGTTTTTATAACTCAGATTTTTGATTTATTCAATCGCAAACGACACGACCCGTACCTAATGAGAATAAGTGGTTGCGAAATTCTGCGGTCGTACCTGTTATGTTTGAGTGTCGGTGAATTTTTGCAGAGAAAAATAAAATCCCAAAGGATGAACAAAATATGTAATGAAACAAATTGGCTCACCAAGTTATCACCCTGTAGACAATTGTTAACTGAAAACGCAAATTTAAATGTAATCTGAATAAGGTGAAGGAAAAGAATTAATAAAAAAAACTTTTCATCAACGCCCACCCGCTCCGTCCCGGTATTAGGATTGTTTGTGTTGCCGTTGCATATACATATTAATACATATATACAGATTAAAGTTACGTTCCACTGCTTTAATTCGTAGCACTGTCCGCTTTTTGCGTTCCTTCCCGCCACGGCCCTGGGATTTGTGGATTGAACTTCCTTCTGAGGTATTTCTTCCGCGCTCTAAATTTAAGAACAAAAAATTAGCCATTTCCCTAAAATTATCTGTTTCATAATGGAGTCTACCTACATCTTTGTCATAAGTTCTTCAAAAAAGTTCTTAATTATATATTTAGTCTGCTGAGTCACACTTGATCTTGACAAACTTGGTGAACTTAATTAGCGGAGTTACTGCCTGTCCCTATGATGTCGATAAAACTGTTTCCGTCACACTTTATTTGTCTCTTTTTTGGTCGTATGCAAGTACAATATCCTAAATACGTCTGTCATGTCATTGGTCTTTATTACTTCCGTGGCCTTAATTACGAACAAATTTTGTTGAGTTGTAAAATTATTTTTTTAAATTCAGCATTTGTAATTTCCAGAATGTGCTTTTTTTATTAATTTTAAAATATTTTGGAAGCATCAGTCGAGTAGGTCCCTCAAGGAAATTTGTGGTCAACTTCAAATTAAATAGTCCTATTGAAGGTCAATTTCCTATAGCTTTTATTAGTAGTTGTAAAACGCTTAATGTGTATGAAAAAGTCGCTTGTCCCATTCGAAACAAAATACGGTTTTATGTATAGCAACATATTTCATGGCAGTTGTGACGTACTTTCGTCACAGGGGTGGATAACTTAAACAAAAGGTACTCTCGGTATAGCCGTGTTCGCACGTACATTCACACTGTCCACGAATGTCAGCAACTGACATCTGTCATTGGTGACAACGTGCACCCAAGTCTCTTTATTATGACATAACACCACAGCAGTATTAGAAGGTGTGAAGGTTTCTTGGGAAAAGTTTCTCCCATCTATTTAACCCATATCTCTTTTGGAGTGTAAAGGGTGTGTTCCATCCTTTATTCCAAGCCAAATGATACGTAAATGACGGTCCAGTAGGTAAGTCTTGTTCTCCTTTTTTGTAAATTACCTACTAATGGATTTACATAAAACAAGATCAACAGTTTATTATGTAAATAGCCGGCGTCAACACTAGACTGGCCACTTAATAATTAGTGACTACTTCGGCCCAGGGATCTCTATAACATCAAGGGCGTGAACGATAGGATATCAGCCAAGAAAGAAGCAGAGAACCTTATAACGAATTTTACGAATGATTAGTTAGCAAATTAGATAAAATACTTTATAATCATATTCTAATGCGACCGAGATTAAGTTGGCATTTTGTTGCTCAACTGAGTATACTTCGTGCGGGGAAGATTAATTTGGTGTATTAAAGAATACTCTTTTTCCTCTTGCCATGATTGATAATTGCAAAATTTCATTATTACGTCGGGCGCGAAATCTTCTAGAAAATTTAAACTGCTTTCTTTAACGCCATCTAGAGGAATCGTGGATACTAAGGTAGAAAGGTTATTCTGAGAACGTTGGAATATTTTTTTAAACTTGCTGTATTTTATTTGAATGCAAAGTATTCATCGTATAGATATTACTGTTTATCTATCAATTCATTCTTATTATAGTCCGCATTAATCCATTGCTCGAGATATTATTATTTCATTTACAAGGCGCGCCACGCGGCTCCATCAACAGCTTTCCTAATACCTTAAGTTTTTACATTTATCACACAGTCTGATCATCTTAATTTTTATAATAATATTATGTTCAGGTTATTGTATGTAATTATAGCAGTGCAGTTTTTTGCCCTATCTGGACTCAATAATATTCTCTTGCGGACTCGCGTGGGTGGTATCAATGATTCGGTTTAAGTTCTAAGCCGCGTGACATACGGGCCAAAAATATAGGAATACTTATTAAAAAACTTTTCTTCAAAGAGGTAGAAAAGTCATTTCTCTGTTCGTCGTTAGTATTAAGCGTATTTTAAGGCAGAAAACGTTGTTAAAAAAAATTCGCGCTTTAAAATTATTTTTTATTATTAATGGGTAAGAATGTGACAGTGTACGAGTTGAAGCTGATAATGGAGTTTCACTGGAAATTTAATAATTCTAATATGACATGCATATATATAAGTGTTACCCACTAAACTTGGCTGCATACTAACGAATACGGTACGGTGTATAAATATATATTTCATCGATATGAGATCGAACGGTACATTACTACATCCGCTAGGTCGATGATCCCTTAGCCACCCTCTTTCTTTGACATTGGGCCAGCTCAGTCGTATCAAAATATTGTATTATTTTCGGGTTTACAAAAACCAGTTCACAGGTATAGATAGGTCTGTAGAACTCATTTACTTTATTAATGTTTGTGTATATAATCTTTGTACTTCTTCAGACATTAAAAAACAATGGAAAAGCAAAAATATAGTATAATAATAAAAACGTTTATTTACCTTCACAGAAGGTCTTAATTACGTCTTAATTTCTTTCACATATAATATTAATATTCATATTCATTGAGTTTATCTAGTGAGAGCTTAGTGAGAAAATAAATAGTAACAGCGACTATATGTACATATTTCTAAGTCAATGGCGTGCCTCATAGACACACAACGATAGCTACAATACGAAGAGAGTCCGAGAGACATTCATAAAGAAGACGGACTAAACTTAATTTTCGCACGATCGATAGTTGGTAGTAAATCAAAATACAAAATTTTATTGTAAGATAAGAAAATAAAGCTGAATTAGAATGAGTAGGTAATTTCACTAATATTAACCGATAAAAAAAAACATTTAATGTTCTTACTGGCTTGTGCATTGAATACAGTACAGATTCGGTAATCGATGAAAAATATTTAAAAATGTATTCGATACAATTCATTTTACTAAATCGCGTTTTTGTGCGGCTTGGCTGAATTAGATTTCAATTAATGTCCCGATTTTTATAGTTTGGTAGATTAGAAATATATTTAATTTTGAAGTAATTGGAGAAACACACTTTCAACGTTATTAACAATTTTTTTTGCGTTTCAAAGTATCGTAGATAATAATAATAACAATTAACGTAAGTAACAAATATGATAAGTTTCAATTATATCTAGTAAGCGATTTTACCGTAATACGTGCACAGGTAGCCCGAGTAATGGAGAAACAGACACAAAAGTTGTGTTGTGGCCCATGTATTGAAAATAAAATGTACATAAAAATTAACAAAATATATCTAATGTACATGTTGTTCGCCGTTTAATTTTAATATTAGTGTACATTATATTACTAGTTATTTAGAAAAATAACATATTTACAGCTATTCTTAACAATCTGCTTCCCACAATGCGTAGGTCCCTGGTGATGTAATGTGTAATGCGTGAGATAGTTACACGGGTAAGGACAGGTTTGTTATACGCTTACAGAATGGTGATAAAAACGTATGTTGACTATTAATACTACCTTGGCGTCGAAGGCCGTGTGTATGATGCCACATAAATAAGATATTCAAGTCAAGTGTCTAACTTTTATAAATGAAACGAACAAAAAGATGATGTGAATATAATACGCACAATGAATTGTTTAATATGTACATTTTATTAGTATAAATATATCTGCGTTTTAAGTCCGAAAATGCAATGGCTGTGGAGATCGCTGGAGGAGGGCTATGCCAAGCAGTGGGCGTTGTCCGGCTGAGATGATGATGATGATGAAGTACATTATAACATTATTATAGCTTATTAAATTATCATATATCTACGTAAACACTTAGTGTAAGGCACTCTACGTAACGCGTATATAGTTTTTATCCGTAGTGGGGCGGCTTAGAATACTACCCCCAATCCAATTCTGGCAGAACAGGGTGTCGAAGAGGCGACAGAAGCCAGCCTGCTTGGTGGTAGGGCTTTGCGTATGGATTATATTATCAGTATTATATTATTACTGATATTATTATCTTTCCGTGAAGCCTGTCTGGCTAGCTACCACCCTCCTGCTTGAGTCAGCCGCCAAACGACTCGTCTTGTTCCGGGTGGGGGCTTGAGAGCCAGTACCTTCTCTCTAACCTTCTTCTCATTTCCTGGCCGACAACGCATCAGTGATACCTTTGGTCTTGCTGATGTCCTTTGGCGACGGTGACCACTTACCATCAGGTGGCTCGTCTGCCCGTTTGTCGGCTGTTAACATTAAGAAAAAAAGTTGGCAGACATGCCAACTGATGGTAAGTGATCATCGTCGCCCACCAACATCTGTTGCATCAAGAGTCATCTGCGCCCTTCCGGCAATAGGGAAAACGTGCTCACTGCCTCTGACACTGCGACCCTAGCACGTAAACATTACACGGCTGATGACAGTAGGTACAAACAGTAGAAAGATGACAGTAGACAGATCAGGTAACAAAACCTCGCCACCATGTACGTCTACCGTGACGATCAATTTACGTAGTACAGAACTCGGTGACCTGCAACAGAATGGTAAAAGTCGCCAGCTTCGTCTTATGTTTAGCGGGGTGCGCACCACGTGCAGGGGTGCGATGGATGTATCCCCTTACCCCTCCAAAATGAGGATTATCATTACACAATTACACAATATGTATTGTTAAGAGATATATAATCATATTCATTAAATACTTTTTATATTGTATAGGCATCTAATTAGGTATTTATGTTTCATTTACCGGATATTGAAATGTCATTCGAAATTCATAACTTATAATAATATGCATTATTACGAGTAGGTATGATAGTATTACCAGTCGCGTGGTATCGAAGCTTGCAAGTAGCTTTATAAGGCCACCCGTGGACAAACACCGGCACTGAGTCACCTCTTGACTGGATTAGTTGTTGATATAATTTTCTCGTTAAAATTCGAGATGAACATGAATCATATAATATTTTGAGTGCAAGTCACAGGGAAAAATCGCATCGCTGCAACATGATCAAATTATTGTTACGTTGAACAAGTTAATTTGGTGTTAATTTTAATTTGATCACTACTTCTAAGATTATGCTTATTTTCCGATTATTTACGATCGATGTTTATATGATAATATTACTTTATAAAGAACATTATCGAATTATAATAGTCGCAGTGTACAATGGTTATAGTTTATAAATAATTATTACTGATACACATTATATTTATTAAAATTATACATGATATAAACATTCAATTATACAAATATAATGACAGATTTCCACGAGTTACTGGAGTTACAAAAGTGGCCGATACCACTTAACAATACAAATGACTGCAATTTACTAGAGGGCATGGAGCCTCGTTATTTTGATGGACTTTGTGGCTAACTCGAGTCTCGGAATTTGTTATTGCTTGTGTTTAGCGTGGACGCACTCATGGTGGAATGGAAGCATAAAATACTGAATTTTATTAAAACTTTTTATTAAATTTACAGGAATATATATTTATATTTTGTTAAATAAATAAAGTTAATTAATTATTTTATTAAATTTGTACGAAAATAAACCGAACAAGAACTAAAGTAATGAAAGTTGCCAATAGAGAGCTCTTTGAACATGTAACTAAAAGATGACCAAAATTATTTGAGCAGCATTTTCAGGTTACTAAGGTCGACATTCGCTAAAAACGTAACTGCTCCTATAAAGTACATAGATACGGTCTTCGAAGTCGTCCCTCGCTCCTTGTTTTCTTTACTTCGCTCGACCACACAGTCTCGACCTGACTGGAGACCTCAACAAATAAGGCATCTGCTCTGGTGCTACATTAATTTATATTGACAGGACATTGCAACAATAAATAAATGCAATAGTAAAATTAACAAATTGTGAATTGCTAATTAAAACTTAGTATTATTTTTAATGTTTACAATCAATCGTTTCGATCGTTCCATGGAGTAGCTGAATAGAACAGCTTTATGAAATGTGTTCCTTCCTATTTCTAAGATGACCGTTCTACGGATGTATTGCAGCTACACGATTACTTAACTATATAATTATAGTTTTTGTTTAAGACTTAGGTCGGTTTAATGTAATATTTTCTCTAGCTTCTAAGGATTATTAATCATTATTGATTTTTCTACTGTTTTCTTGTATAATATACTATATAGTGTTAGATAATAATGTAATTGTTTACATTATTATATTGCTATATTGGCATTAGAAAGGTGCGGGGTGATTTGTGGATGTTTGTTGCTGCAATCTGTGTTGCATTCAATTTTTTGGACATCTTTGTATATTCCTATCGCCCTTCATAATAAGTAGTGTTATAATTGTATATAGTAAAATTCTACTTCCAAAGAGAACGACACATAGAAATTTAAAAAGATTTATAATTAGCATGGTTCTGAATAGTTACCTAATGTTATGCTTAATTAATACGTTATTAAAATTGGTTTATTAAATTCGAAAGTGTGTCACGAGCGTGTAGGGTCGGCCTTACCGAAGCGGTGTCAACCTTCGTTGAGGCAATTGCACATTAAATAGACAACAAATAATCGGAGCAAACCTGTTTAATTCCAATTGCTTCAGAGAATGTGGAGCATGCCTAGATGCGTTCTGTATTATATAGATACGGGATAAACTAACCGCCCGCTTCTGAAATGACACTTCAATTTTATGTTATATGTGTAACTAGTAATCCGCCCTCGCTTCGCTTATGGGTAATTCCCCGGGAACAAATTCCGGGATACAAAATATTCTAGATTATTAACCATATTAAAAGTTACAAATATGGCAAAAATCAGCTAAATAAATCTTTTGAGTGCTTTTAAGATTACGCGGGTACAACAGGCGAACAGAAAAAAAAACTAAAATCTCGTACTCTAAAAATATTCGATGTACAGATTGGGTAACTTGATCACAGTCGATTTTAGAATCAGTTTCTAGAAGGATGTAGATAGTTAGACAGGCAAGTAGATAACAAGCCTAATACGATGGATAACGTCAGAAATGCATTTGCGTACCGTTCATATTGGATGGTACAGATCCCAGTAATGTCCGTAAGGAGTGACTTTGCCTTTTGAGTTGACTTTGATTCATCGATTTGGAAGTCTTGGCTTGGAGACAAGGATGAATGAAGCAATGGTCAAAGAACAATAATGGTGGATAAGTGATGAAATCATACGAAAAGAGTGGCGTGTTAAATGCACAAGAAAAAATGTAGCGTAATATATGGGGAGTTTTACCGGTCTGATTTTGGTTATGTACATAGATAGGTACACTAATTTGAACATACATCATAATTATAATTATTTAATGTATATGTTCATATTTATGTTCCAAGAATATAATGTAGAAAACAATCATATGACTGTTATGTAATAAAATATATAATAATATAATAAATTGTTAAAACGTGATTTAAATTTAAACAATACTTTTTTGCATATGCAAGCAATGTTGCATATGTTTCTACAGCTGACGAACTGCATCATGTCTACCAGGATCTCATAAACGAAAGAAGTGCATGCAAATAAAATAATATGGGGCGTTTATATAATCGCGAGGCGGCGCTGGACTGGACCAGTATATCCCGAAGAGCTGTTCAGTGCATACGTATGCCGTCACTCGCTACACATCATGAATGTAACTCGTAAATCCCACAGCTACTCTGAGAATCGGAATTATTAAGCTATTTGTTATGTGTAACATATTCTAGTGTTTGTAATTTTTACAATAATGAGAATATACTAAGTGATTTAAATTACTGTTCCATCCAATTTTATCTTAAGTTTTAATTTGGTTGAAACATTTAAGTCCTTGCAAATTTATGTATACATGCTACTTAGGTACTGATGTAATGAATCTACTTATGTTTTTGAAACGGAATGACCTCTTGTCACAGGAATACGGCAAAAATTATAAAAAAGACCTATTAAAAACTTAGTATGTATCTAGTAAAATGCGAGACGGAGACAAAGCTTGGATAGTAGTGGGTCAACCGACGTCAATTCATATATTTTAGAACTCATTTACATAGATTATGGACAAATATTGAATGTTAGCCGTATTATGATTATGTTCTATTCGTTATTTGCTACAATAACGACCACTATCTCATCATAAACAGAGGTATAAAATTTGAAAATTTATTGTTTCAACATTTAGCTAAAATGCTATATATATTCTAGTCTTGAATCGTTTTTGATCATATTAAAAACAAAATAACTTCATATAAGCCCAAACACGATAAGGATCTTAGGCTACCTACTGTACTATAGCTACTTATCAGAATGCCATAAGTAGGTTGAAATGTTATTAGCAATTCACTGATCTTTTCTCATACCTGAGAAGGCCCGGTGTTAGGCTAACATAATATCGAATAACAAACGGTAACTATGATAAATAAGCTCTCCGAAGCAAAGAATAAGTACATATGATTGGCACAAATCATCCTGCGTATTACTAATCATGTGCACTGCAAAGGGCTGGAATAGTTTGCCCGCTACTACTTCTACTACAGGGGCTCTACCAAGTATGATGTCGACTGCGGCATCAATTGACTTGACTTGGCTTGAAGACTCCTTCTAGGCTTTTATAGGTTAATGTGTTTCACGTCTTAGACATCATTACCACTTACTGTATAATTAAAATAGATTGGATTAATTTATTTTAGGTAAAAAGCATTTCGTCTCGGAAAAAGGAGCATAGGACGCCCCCCGACCAGGTGGACTGACGACCTGAAGAAGACAGCGGGCACCCGCTGGATTCAGAGGGCTCAGGACCGGTCAGAGTGGCGCTAGTTAGGGGAGGCCTACGTCCGGCAGTGGACCTCCAAAGGCTGATGGATGGATGATGGATGAAAAATCATTTTATCGGTTCTATCAATCAATAGGTTCCATCTCAAACAATGTTGAACCTACAATACACATAAAGTAGGAGCGAACGTGGAAACCGATTATCGTATCATGATTAGTTTGTATTAGGTCTAGCAATTTGGTATATTATTAAATTCTACAAAAAGCAAACTGCGGTTTTCCACCATTCACCGTCCTTTATCATTCTCATGCAGGTTGCATGGGAGCAGCGCGTTGAAGTACGCTAAGTAGGTTTTTTGCGATCCAAGAAGAATAAGAAGATAGTGTTTTGAAACAAGCTGAATATGTGTTGTAGCCAGACTGCCGGTGTTAAATTTATACGGAAATTAATAAAATCATTAATACATTGATTTGTGTGATGATATGTGATGGGAAACGGGTTCCTATGATAATCATCCTGATTACAGTCACATTCGGAGACATTCGAAGAACTATATAGATGCGTCACTGCTTCGTTTTCGACCACAAAGGAATTTTGTTTATCAAATAAATAAAATTATTTATTTAGTAGCTGTTTTTATAACAATAACATTTCCGAAATATTGTAAGTAACCGGTCCTTCGTAAACTTCAATCTCATTCGCCTCAGAACTTACAACAATAACATCAGTGACATCTATCTATTTACCTACCTTAATTATCTATTTGTAAGTAATATGAAATCGAAATAGTTAGTAAAATAAATAAGTAAACAAAAGTATAGTTTAATTATTAACATAACAGCAGGAATTAAATCAAGGGTTTGACATTAAACACATTGAAATCATATCTGACACTGACCCATTGATAAGGTGAGGTCAATGCAAATTTGTCACAAGTGAAGTTTTAAAGTCGAACTATAAACTACCAGGAGCGAACGAAATGTAGAAGATTGTATTCGATAATGATTCCTCAATTTTGTACGATCATTGTGCCCTTTGTTTATATTACTAAACTTCAACTAACACTGAAAAAACCACTGAAGTTTGTTTCTTTTTTGATAAATAATTATTGACTTTGAATTGAATAATAGAAATTATTTCATTTTAAAATACAATTCAAAAAAAACTTCCTGCCCGGTGTTGCATATTTAGCGACCAGTAGCTATTTTTTCGGCATTATGAAGTAACCGCTCTTAAGATCGATCTCGCCCTGATATATGAAAAAATATGATTAAATTTAATGATGTTGAAAGAGATTATGTGAATATTGAGCATCAAATGGTAGATCTAGATCGAGGGTGATGTAAAAAGTGCATCCACAATTGCACGGTAAAAGTCAACAGCGCCTTGCAACATTGTACGAATCTCGTACTAGGAACTTATAAAATTAAGAAGTTGTTCATTTTCATTTATAAAATTCATCTTACGACAAAACGTAATTTTTTTTTATTAAGCATTTTGTTTTAGATAGTTGAAACATATATCATAAAACATACTCTCATTATTACCCATTAGGTGTTTTAGAAACTTCTAATAGAGTTAATTAGACTGATATAATTTAATAAGTGGATAAAAATAAATCTATACTCTCCTAAGATAACAACTACTCCGTGAATGCATTGAGATAGATACTGTAAGGTACAGTGTTGACAATAAGTGCATATTGAGTGCAATGAGGTACTAGGACATCATAACAACGTAGGAAGTAAGTTGCTCGACAATATGATATTTTAATTGCTTCTACCAGTGTATCTTCTTTATATTCTTTAAAAAAAACTTATTATAAAAAAAAAAACTACATGTACTAAACTAAGTCATTAAACTTATTGTCTTGTTTAGTTTGGAGATCATTGAATAATTGTCACTTGAAATTATTAATATATGACCATTTTTAAATTTTGAGGACCGAGTAAGTACTGTAAATCTTCATCTGTAAAAATTGCTGACCCTAATAACTCTTTATTTTTTTAAATTCTGTGTCAATCTGCCACATGGAACAAACAAATTGAGTAAATCAACGTATCTTTGTTCTATGCATCACGATATTTCCATCTTACTTGCTAAAAGTTGGGCGGAGTTTAGACTAGCATTTTAGTGACAGAGACAGGTGATAAAAATACTAATGCCTATATCATTAGTCTAGATTTCAGAGTATACTGGTACTTTATTGCCGTTTCATCGTCCCACCCTTACACAGAATCTATGGACGCTACAGAATAGACAATGTAGAGTTCTGGGGTGCTCCTCATATACGTCATTTAAGATACTGAGTGTAAATTAATCACATCTCAGAGACACCACTATTTCCTTTGGCACTATTATTATTATGGAATATTACAATATTTGTTAATATCACAACTATTTACACTAAAAGTTCTCTAAGTTTATATAATTATTAAACATAAGTAATTAAAAAATAAATATAATAAATGTTATACATATACTATAGTAGAACACTACTAATAAAATAAAGTTATATTTGTTACGTGGTTCTACTAATAATAAATTGATGATGAGTTTTAATGGTGATTTTAAATTATTCAAATATGTCATGGATTGGAATAGCTAATATAAAATAATATTAAGATAGTACAGAGTAATGTTGTGATGGTGTTGTATGATGCTAAGAGCATGTGTTAACTGAATGACATGATGCAATCAAACAAAAATGACTAATTGTATTTACAAGTCTACGGATAAATAATAAGTATTTATTCGTAGTTACAAGTATTTTGTAGAGGAATAAATTTCTTGATATTGCAATCGTTGACCTAATTCGTTTCAAAAGTATTGGTATATGCTGTCATGACGTGTGAGTACTCTTCAACAATATCTGTCGTAGCTAAGTTGGTCTACCTGCAATATTTGGTGCACGTGTTTACTAGGGAATCACGAACTATGCGGATGTTGTGTTCTGGAAACTAGACTGAGTGAGAGAAAAGATAGGTGTTCCTAGGGGGCGGAGTGTGGTAAACGTCACCAGCGCAAATCATTCGAAACATGCGCTCTGGGCGCCTGTAATCGATGCATTCTCGGAAAGTGACGTGAAGCACTCCCTGCAACAAAATGGTGAAATATTACTAGAAGTGAATAAACCACCATCTACCTGGAAAGTGTCGTGTGTCCGAGTTGCCTAGTCTTCAAGGCAATCAAATTATTATCTATCAAGCAAAATTAGTTACGTGGAGTATAAAATCTCCCGTCTGAAGTAAAGTCGCAGTGGGACGAAAATCAATACCGACATGATTCCGAATAAACGTCCGAAGAAACGCAGCGGGAAAGTAATCTCGGCATTAATGCTACACCTCATGGTGCTCAAGCAATTGGATCCTAGTCAAGTGAGTTCAGATCCGGGAGACGTAGAAGAGGGCACCTGCACGTGCTACGTTTGCTGCTTCAAGTTTATGAGGTCGAAGATAAACAAGAGGCGCAGATACGTATTCGTCTTCACCCGGTGCGCTATGCACAAACGCATACGTATTCTCCGTAAATACGACGTCTCCGTATAAGAATTCAATCTTTCGTGTTATTATCAACTGCATTAGGCGGTTAGTATTCTCATTCTATTCTATTCTCATATTGCAGATAAGAAACTTGCTCGACATGTTTTATTAATGTCTCATATCTGTCTCATAGCTGTAGTTATATAAATTATTAAATAATATGTAGTTCAATATTAGTGATTAGTGGTTTTAATAAATGTTCAATCACTTTGAAATAATTCTTTAGTGCACAAAATGTATCATGTCTTTAAAACTCTCAAATTGATGTTATGAAGTATATCAACTCAGAAAGTATTGTAATTTACTGAATAAATTCTTTCCTGAATTATGCACGTTGTTTACAATTTGGTACACCAACCCCGAAACATAATATATACTCATACATATTTAAGATGATAACATATTGCCTATTAAAATGTAATATACAAATATAATATAAAAATATATGTAATATTACCCAAAGATTTTGCGGCAGGTTATTTCTATATGTTTACATTGGAATGTGCTAGATTCTTTACAGGGTCTGGCTGGTAAGGGACCTCCGCCCCAGCGATTTTTCTCATAAAGATAATTAACAATTAAAAAAGTTATTTATCAGTAAGTGCAGTGGTGGTATACAGAATGTGCTGGTAAACTATGATGCGAAATCATTACACATGTCTTATCTAAGTTGTAAACTGATAATAAGTTTAATTTCTTTTTTATTTTATTTTAAATGTTGTGATTTTGTTACAACTGATAAAGCCTATTATTTTTAAAGATATGCTTTTGCTACGTCTCAAAAATATTCAGTGAAGTCACATGATTTATTGTTTTAAAATATTAGCGACCCGGCTTGACTTCGCATGACTTGACTTGATATGACATTTACAATATAAGCTTAGCAAAA
This sequence comes from Megathymus violae, assembly GCA_003671415.1. NCBI lineage: Eukaryota > Metazoa > Arthropoda > Insecta > Lepidoptera > Hesperiidae > Megathymus > Megathymus violae. The sequence goes on from PDGT01000018.1 coordinate 2,717,958, forward strand.
ATGGTTAATGATTACATTTATTTTGTTTTGGGATTGCGCTATTTGTCAGTCAATCATCGAGAAGGGATCCAACCGAATCTTTCATCGTACAAAACTGTCAAACTGAACCTTACATGTTTTAATTGAATTTTGATAGAAATTGGGAAATTGCATTTGATCATAACAAGCGTTCGTAATTTAAGGCATAGTATTATTTCTCAGCAAAAACAGGCAGTATTCTAATATATAGATACATAAGTAAATTTCAATGATTATGTATAATATACAGTATAAGGGAAATTTTGAAAATACGGACACGGTCATCCATACCACTGGCACGCAACTGAATATTACCTGATCATTTGTAAGAGTTCTCTGGATTTAATGTAATAATATCACTTTGATTGGAGGCCTCTGCCATAAATTAAAACAAATTTCAAAAATGTTTAGTAGTAGTCGTCTCTAAGCTCGTAGGTTGATCCTCAAGTGGTTAAGTTGTATATGGTGTCAAAGGATAAAAGTTCAAATATATATATGTCGGAAAGGTCATTATTACGGGACTTGTGTTGTCTACAACGAGTCGCAAGTGTCATCAGTACGTCATTGGGCCATCATCGATGCATGCTTCGACGGAGTCTAGATGGTTCTGTGAGAGCTGGCGAAGGGGACTTCTCTGAAATCGCCGGGACAGCAACACAACTAGAAACTGTCCTTCGACTCGTTACTTCTTTCTCGCTTCCCTACGTGACGCCCACAAGATGTCTGAAGAGAATTCTCGGCATTATGAACCTCTTGATCCGATATATATATATATACAATAAGATAGGAATTGTTAGGAATTCTAACCTTTTCTATCGCAAACTAAGTTCTCATTGCTGATTCTAGTAGCATCTTAAGCATTGCTGTGCTGTGTTGTCTTGCCATCTGGAAGTAATGAGAACTGAACTGCTAAATCTACGTTGTTGGCGTATGTTTAGTAAAATAATTTTCATATATTTTTCCAGTACCACCAGAGGCGTCTACAATCTTACACATAATCATTTACAAACCGCTTTTTGCTGCGGAATGAATTTGATTACAAATCTTATTGTTTAATTTAATTCAGTGGTATCGTAATTCCTTTCCGTCATATATTCGCTAAATGTACGATCATCACCAACATAAGGTATAGGCAATCTGTATTGATTAATATATACCACATAACATATTTGCCGTAAACTTTTTCCTAACAATTACGAATACAACAAAAAAACCAATCAAATAGGTGGAGTCGTTTTCAAGTATTGACCTATTTACATGCGGCGATAGAGTTTTATTTGAATATTAAAATGAATATGTTCGTAGAGAATTATTTATTAGCGTACGTTTTCGTACTAGCACGAGGTAATACTGGACGGTAATGTTTCGCCGCGAGGCATGTTTTAATATTTGTTACTTTACTAGTAATATGAAGCTACTGTGACAGAAAGTCAGTGAATGATTGTGTATAAATGAATGAAGAAGAAGAGTAAAAAGCAGTTATATAATTCGCATTTAAGAAACCATTTTGAAGACATTTTGAACATCATGCCGAACGTATTTACTTTTCTTACATCCATCCATCCATCCATAAGCCTTTGGTGGTCCACTGCTGGACATAGGCTTCCCCTAACTCGCGCCACTCTGACCCGTCCTGAGCCCTCTGAATCCAGCGGATGCCCGCTGTCTTTTTCAGGTTTACATGATTATAATCAAATTCATTCCGCAGCAAAAAGCGGTTTGTAAATGATTTTGTAAAAGATTGTAGACGCCTCTGGTGGTACTGGAAAAATATATCAAAATTATAATTTTTTCTTACATATTTAAGACGAAATACATTTTTGAAGAAATGTCATCGGATCACTCTAGTGACCGAGTTAAATGCTTAAAAAGTAGAAAAAATTGTACTTACTGGCTGACTAAAGAATTAAATTGTGGCTAACAGCTAAAGGACTTAAGATTATCAAGAAACGAGTTTAAGGAAAAAAGTGCACGCTGGGTACCCGAAATGTTTACACCGATTGACAAGCAACCTGCTAGGATGTTTTGGAGAACCTTGACCGATTTTACGATCGGGATGGGATGTCGCTATGGACGAAACATTGCTGCTTCAGTATGATCCGGAGTCCAAATAAGAGTACATGGATTATAGGTTATTCCGGTTTCCAAATTTAAAAAAGGACTTGGGGAGGACAAAGACATTTGTTATATATATATATTATAACATTTGATCAAAAACTTGACTTTTCCATCTGTGTTTAGTGTTTGGAAAATTATTCTTTTCCACACTAGTTATTTTTGTTTTGCTCCTGCATATAACCTCCAAATGCAGAAAGATTTTTTTTAATCAAAAAGTATTCTGTACAAGATTTTTGTATGAAATTACTATTTTACAGCATAAATACTATTAAAACATGAATTAAATTTAAAATAAATTTATTTTTTAATATACATGTATAATTGAAATTAAATAAACAAATAACGTTATGAAACTTATTTTGAGTTCAGATCAATTATTATCATTGATTTGGCTGCATGCATAAAAACCGTTGCTGTGCCATGTCCTCAAAAAAAGGAATGAAATTCTGCATTTTTTAAGATTCAAATTTAAAAAAATGTTTTATTTAGTTGTTTTATTTTTTTCGCAAATTCGTATTAAAAACGTAATAGTAAAATGTTTCGCAAGGGACCAAAATAATGCATTACGGGCATGAGCGATTGTTTGAATCAAGAGCCAGGCGTTCTAGAGTAAAATCTTAAGTGTAGCGAGGGATTCAAAGTACGTCGCTCGAAGTTAAATATTTTCGGTACCGTGTGGCACATTCTGCTTTTCATCCCCCTCTAGGATAAAATTAAATAAGGGATGCTTTTAATATTGACGAATATTTATATTTATATAACGAAATTATAAATTTATATTAATACAAGCAAATGTCCTCGCTTCGCTTCGTAAATACCTACTTTACGCTTAAAGATAGCATCTGCATTTTTCTGGGTTCACGTTCTGTGAATTAGAAATACATACATATATTAATTCATAACTTTAATATTACTTGATTGATTTTATTATTAAGTGATGCATACTGCAATACATCAGTGAATACCAGAATAAAATCGGTTAAGCCGTTTCTGAGATTAGCGGGAACAAACGCACACACAAACAGACAAAAATTCTAACAACTATTGTTCTGTGTTCTATTGCGTTAATAAAGGCCCTTAATAATATTTTGCTCATATATCGTTAATGTACAGATATCGATCAGTTAGAACTTTATTATTAGTATCTTATCTATGATACGTTTGCGCAATTTTGGAAGCTTATTGTAACTATTTTGTTGGAAACAGAAAATGTTGTAAAGTTATTTATCACTTGGGTATTCGTAATAACTTCAGACTCTGGATGATGATCGTGTTTAGTCAATGGTAACTAAATAAAATTAATTGTAATATTTTGATAAAAAGTAATAAAAAAACAATTAAGAAGGTTACGTTTTTTTTTATTCGGTTAATCAATGCCACGTCGGCAGGCGCGCTTTCTTTATTACCAGCCAGGACTCTACGGAAGCGAATTGCGTTCAAACTTTTCCTTTTTTATTATTATATAAGTCATTCAAGTTCTAAATTCAAAAGTTACATCGTCAATGTTATTAAATGCGAGCCGGAGTGACCCATTTTGGTCTCACTAATTGCAGAATCCTTCTCTTCTTTTCGAATAGATGGGATGAAAATATATTTCTCTTGAGGGTATGTATATATTTAAAATTTAAAAATATAATTTTCAATTTTTCTTTTATTAAGTAAAACTTTTTAGCCGCTGTCGTATAAGTCAGGTCTCTGGTTGGGTCAAGTACCTACTTTTAATACTTGCATTTAGCCACTGGCTTGAGCAAAGCTTTTGCGACTGTTCGATTGTTATGTTTCAGTAAGTTTGATAGCTTCCATCTTTGCCGGCAACGCAATTTTAAATATCCACGATTTTGCATAAATTTCTGAGCCGTAGTTACAACTAATAAGCTGGACTGGTAGGTTATCTACGGAATAGCTTAAAAAAACGAATTGCTATTAAATTTGAATTGGAAAGTTAAAGTTATAAGTTTAAATACAATTTTTATTTATTATATTGATCGTTGAAAGGTCTCTAAGGCTATAAGAAGTATTTGCACATTGTTACCAGGATCACATCATTCTTTCGAAGTACCATTTGGACGTGGTAGACGAAGTTAGTTTTAGAATATTTAAAATACATTGTAGAATTAATACAAAATAATGATAAATAATTCCACTTGAGCTCAAATAGTTTGGTGTCATTAAAAAAATTGAATTATCTTGTCCAGTGTTCTAAATATTTCGAAATATAGATTTTATAGGGGATTTACAAATAATATTTTTTTTTTACTTTTTTTACCAAATAACAAATTTACCAAAACAACGTTTTATTGGTATGCCGTGACTGCATTTTGTGAAAGACAAGTCAAATAGACTGCTGGGTTGAAACTACTTCAGCGGATAAATATAACTCTTACGATTTCCGCACTTTGCAAATGCATTGCGTGCTTTGATGACAAGGATTGCGAATATGAAGTAGTAACGGTGCAACATTTTAGCGCACTAACTACCAGGGACGCATAAACAAAGAGAGATTGATCAGCACGACATTAACAGCAGTATAAGCACTAGACATTCGGAAACCGTGGAAAATATACAGACTTCACACTGGTGCAAGGTAACGCCCAACGGAAGTAGATGGGGCGGGTCTTAGTATTGATTAAAACGATGCAACAGCGCCATCCTACAAGCACTAGGTGTCAAAAAGTAGCGCCAACAAAAGTCTGGATTGTTATCGTTACAAAAGTTTGCCAAGTTACGAATTTTAGCACTGTTTTATTTTAAATCAATAGCCGATAAGAAACCAGAACAATGATTAAGTAGTTAAAAGAGTTTCAGAGAGAATGAGTAAGACAATTAAAAAGAAAAAAAAATATTCTGAAAATCATAAATATGTAACATAATTTGTTGTCCTTTAATTTTTTGTTAGTCACAACATTGCGTCTAGTTCATATCTGCTACCATATCGACTTTTGATTACTACCATATTTTTGGTAATTGGGTAACAAGAATAAGGTCGTAGAAATCATTAAAATCTTCCCACGTGTTTCGTCCCTAAATAATTACAATGGATTACCCTACTTTGGGTCGCGCAGTCGAATAAAAAGAATGTGTTCGTCGTGCTTGAAAATATGAAGGACCACCTGAATATATTTCGAAGATTTCATCTTGTAACGAAAACAACATTCTCAAACATATTTTAATGTGTCTGTGAAACAGTATTTATTAAGTAAATTATTCATTCCGTTACGTTCGTTATGTTATAAATATTTAAATCGGGTGAAATTGATATAACTTCTACGTGACATTAAAAATACTTTTTTGTAATTAGTACTTAATACTCCCTGGTAGGATTTTGATGATAACAGGGCATGCGCGAAAATTCTAGACTAAAATATAGGTTACGCTGGTTCAAATAGTACTGAAGACAGTCGGTGCAATGTGCATTTGCGCAACAGTGCATGAAATTGCGAACTGGGTACTAGGATATCAGAAACTCGAAAAGGTTGATAGTGTGTGACACGTACAGATATATTCCTGTAAGATGGAAATGCAGTGTACAGCTGCGCAGAAACTGTTCGGTTTGACATTCGTACAGTGATAACAACAGTCGAGAAACAAATGTTTCACTGCCAGTGTACAATTATAAATTCAGTGGCGAAAAGTGAAAGACTATAGAGGATCTCATATTTTAACAGGTAAGTGGCAAATAGATGTATGTGAATAAAGTTAAATTTAATATCTTTGGTCGTAATCCCAAATATTGCGAGGTCATTGTTGATAACTCCTTCGGTCGTAATTTCATTCCAATAATAACACTCTGTTACACACTCGCAATATATTTAAATTGAAAAGTTTTAAAACTTATTCGACCTCAATTCAGAAAATTTACTAATAAAATCGCACTGTTCACACATTCGCACTTAATTTAAAATTATAATCTTTAAAGATCTGGAGCTACGTAATATCGTCTGGACGAGAGCCTAGTTGAGTTAATCCTGTCATTCCGGCAAGTCGCGACATGTCAACTTTATTTACATGTGTTAGAAGAAGTGTTGGTGTTATTTGATTTGGGTGGATACTTGCGTAAAAATCAGCCTTTCTGCAGCAAGTCCTATTGGCTCCCACTAACCTCTGCTCGCAGGTATGTATCATACTTTTTGTCTTTATTAGTTTTTATATTGCAAATAGACATTTTAATGTTAACATTGATAATAGTTTTAAAACAGGCAAAAAGCCAACACTTCAGCTTGTGTGACATGGTCATAATAAAAATGTAGTGTTGAAAAATAAAAAAATAAAATGTACAATAAAAATTAAATTAGGTAGGTACCTTTAACATTTTTGTGTACACATTCAGATTTTTCTAATATAGTTGTAATTACACGAAAGCAGCGAAAGAATATTCGTTTCTTGTTAAGTGTTTAACAGGCAGTATAAAACAAAATTCGTAAAGTACAGATGTAACTCCTTAAACAATGATAGAACGCCGAATCAATTTATTCATACATATCGTCGGCCTCATCTCTATTGAAACCCAATATAAATTTGCTTGAAGTAAGAACGATGAAAGCAGAAGTGTTTATTTATCGTGTGTCAGAATATTGTTATCATTTTATTCTTCTTTCTATTTATACAATAGATAATATATACAAAATTAATGAACTACATATACATCACACTCGAAATGTATCGAAGTAAATATATAAATGAACAAAAAAATTTATATTTTATACCTAGTTGGCCGAACAGACCACGCACTAATAATGTTTGTAATTATGAATAATTTCCGTTCGTAAATATATAATCTGTTAATAGCTTAAAATATAGAAAACAAAAATCATTAAAATAAGAAAAACATTAACTCAATCAGTGGTCTCATTCAAATATTTTATTAAGTATCATTAAACAACGCAGCAACGATTATTATCTTTATATATAAAATTCTTCTGTACATGTGTATGTTACTGATCTCCTTCGAAATGACTGAACCGATTGTGATGAATTGCTTGTATATGTTTAAATTGATCCCTAGATAGTTTACATTCGCTGCGATCGGCTTTTTTAACTGCAATATAGGAAGAGCTACTTATGTTGTGGGAGTCATCAAGAGGAGAGTGATTAGGCTTTTATAAGCATTCAACATCTTAGAATTCATCACCACTTACCATCAGGTGGGATTGTTGTCAAGCATTAACTTACTTCACATAAAAATAGACAACGTATGCTGGGTCCACTAGTTCTATTCTACTCGTATGATTTGTTAAAAAATGTTGAATGAGTAACTGTATTAAGGAAAATTGCCGCATATACAAAAAGGTTCGCAAATTATATGGTCGTTAAACTAAATAATCCTTAAAAAATACGACTACTGACTACACCTTATACACCTTGTTGTAAGGAATAAAAAATATTAAAGGTATGCTGAATCATCGCTTGACGACTAAATTTGTTAGCAACTTTCCTAATTGGATACTTAAAGTTTAGTAGTAGGATAGTATTGTAATATTTTTTGAAAATTAATAATATGCAAGTATTATTTTATTGTAATAGGACCGATGACAATATTAAGAAATAGTGTATAATCAGTATCAATGTTTCTCTTTCTCTCCCTCTCTCCCTCTCTTCAGTCGTGCCTGAGAATCGTGATGTGTACTGATGGTACTGAGATTCTTTGAATGGTTTGTCTTCTAATTTGGCGATCAACGGTCTGGTGGTGGATGGTTGAGTCGTGCTGATTGGTATATCCAGATGTTTCGATGTTCGATCTGACCTGATTTAGGGTCTCAACTCCGGTCCTAAGAGGCCTTTTTTGGCCTCAATTTTGCCAGTCACTGTCAGTTTCAGTGTCATCATGCGATCTTCTCTTGCAGTATATCTAGTTACGTGTGAGTCATCAATTGTAGTGACTGTAAAAACGATTTATAATATGACCATACATAAAGAGGTTAAATATACTTCAACTATCTTTGTATGCAACCATTGTATAGGTATGGGAATCTACCTCTTGTTTCTAGAATAAGTGTCTATACCCAAAACGAATTTGCTTAAGCCATAATTATTATGTTATAAAGAAGTGTTAAATTTAAATTACATATTTTCATGTACCAGTGGAAATTACTTTGACATTTTTTGCGCCCAAGCAAGGGAAAGCGCTACCGTCCGGAGATGCGTGGAAGGGAGGTGGTGAATGCTTATGCACACCAGCGCAGCCAGCTGCGCTGGTTATGTGGTCTCATAATAAACCTAGGTGCCTACCCATTAAACACCGCCTGATGTCGGCTTCGGCCTTGCGGCCTCTAAGCCTTCATCGGATGCGAACCCTTTTGGGGAAGAGAGGCACTATATTACTTTGACAAGAATGTCAATAGAATGTTAACATAAGTTAACCTTAACATTCTCTGAAGTTGTTACGAGTTTTTAAACAGTAACAAATGATATTATGAATAACTAAAAAGTTTAAAAGCAGTTATTTACTTGGTACCAGTATCATATTCAACAATACATTCAAATACTGTTGGTTATTAACTTAGTATAAATATACATAAAATCACGGTGTTTTTAAACTTTTTATATTATATATTAAACTGTTTAACCCAAGATGGTTTACACAGATTGTATATTATTAAGCGACACTAGTATAAGTACAGAGCTATCGCATCTTAGGAAAGCTGCGTTCTCATAACCCAAACATATTGTATGAAGACGAACTATATTCAAATGTTACGTCAAATGTAATTATGATTATATTTGTAATAAAAATATAATTAATGATATTTTTTGAATATTATCATTCTGAAATAATAACTGGTTCGGTACTCAAGGTACAACAATACAACAATACAACTCTGACCAGATATCGGTTGAAACTATTTTTATGTGCCGGGAATCCAAACCTTCGGCTCAGTTCCTTTAAAGAAAACTTGGGGCAGGGAACAAATACGCAACTTGTATAATAAGGTTACTGTTGTATCAACAGATGTTCGGAGCTCTAAGTATGACTGTACTAATTACGACCCAGACAGTCGCTTACAAATCAAAACCGCGATGGAAATATACCTCAAATCGATACTCAACTGTCTGGGGTGCCCTACGCTCCCCACCGCTCGTGGTGTACGAGGGGTACGTGTAGCATTATTCCTAGTTTCGCTTTATTTGGAGGGAGATTTGGTTTTGCTTTATTGAAAAATTTTCTTGATTTCATTTCGTTAAAAAACTACTCTATGGCTGTGTTTAATTTGATGTGCCAAGCGATTATGTTGAGCTATGCTATTTGCTTTAAAAATTCATATTTAATTAACTGAATAACAAATGTTTACTAGGCCAGCTAGTGTTTTAAAAATAAACTAAACCGGATTTTAATTCTGAAGACAATAGGAAAAGCTGATGTAGATTTATACAGGTTTCTTGGTAACCATGTGTTTTTAACATACTCGTAATAGTACTTTATCGAATAAGATTCCCACGAATGATCATAAAACAATTGATCAATGCCAATGTTTAAATTACAACGTATTTTATAATAGTTTGACTTGTACTGTGATTTGCAATAGCTTTTAATATCTTTACTCCATCTCATTCTTTAATATGATTCCCGCCATCCTGTTTCCACTATTGAGTGCTAAATGAGTCTTCTAAAAATTTAAAGTTTCACGACAGACCCATTTCTCCACTGTTTCTACATGATCTAAAACAACAAGAAACAACAGCAAGATTCGTTTATTTCAGCTACTTTTACAGTATAATCTCCTATGGACTGTTGTTGCGGGGTTCTACCGCTGGCATTCAACTAATTTACATTCCTCAGGTCTAAGGACTCGCCCAGAGATCACTTTATTAACTGTTGTGTCACAATATCTTTACGTTAGATTTACTCTAATAGTTTCCTTAACAACAGTGATGTACACAACATTAACACTAGTAATAAAGTTAACCTGATTGTACCAAATTTCAGACTTAGCAAAACTGTTAGCTCTTTCATGGGTAGATGTGTAAAAATGTATAGTAAAATTCTGTTATGTTTGACAGAAATGCTATATTGTAAATTGTAAACACACATCATAAGAGTGCTTATGATTAAAGGTCTAGTTGATTACTTAATGATAAGGAATTAGAACTAGATGATTACTTAATGATAAGGAATTAGAACTAGATGATTACTTTAAAGACAAGACTGCTTGGACATGAGTGTAATTTATAGTTATAAGTAGTAGTAGTAAGTGCTTTCTGTAACTGTGTGTAAGAAAAAAATCTCTCGGGAGTTTCTTGCCGTTTCTTCTTCCGAGAAAAATCACGGCAGGGATTTGAAGATGCAATGGCATAGTTGATTTTCAAAATGTGTTTTTAAAAACCAACTTGGATTCAATTTTACTACAACTTAATTTCTCTTTTAAATGGCGTAATCCATGTAATTCCAATGGTTATCTAGATAGTCTAAAATAGCTTTTATCACTAAGATCTTAACTTTTATATTACCATCAACTCAGGTATTATTGGATTAAAAAGAAAATCGTTATGTTTAAAGGATAGAACTGACAATCAATCAATTAATTTCGAATCAAAAATAGTTCAGTCGGTTCACCGATATTAATTGTGTGCATGAAGTCTAAAAAACGTTTGTGGAATGGAGACACGGGAGTGACATAGAGAGGTACAGAGGTAGTGGAATTGAAGTTTAGTGTATCTTTGAATAAACAGTTAACTTGTTAGTATCGAAGAATTAAATTAAAGAAGACTATTAAATACAATCTTTAAAAAATACGCAATTTTTTATCATTATTAGACTTTTAATGTTGTTTATATTTGATACTCAACAGATTAATAGTAGAAAATAAATAGTCTCAGGTGCGGCTCACACAAACTTCAAATACGTGACTGAATTATCAAATTATCTAGTTCTTACATTTGTAGAAGCGTACGAGGAAATGACAGATCACGCAAAACAACCAACTGCCTCCACCATGAGACGTGACCATTGTCATGAATGATGGTGGTCATAACCTTGAACCATAAGGACATTATTCATGTTTTATTTAATTATCTTGATGACGAATTGCGTTGGTAATGTTTGTATGCAAGTATTGAGGTGATATATTATTGTATATTATGTTATGAGGAATTGAATTTTTGAATTGAGGCCCTGTGCATCTTTAACCCTCTTTGAGTATATATACTATATATTTACATTAATATATATTTTTATATTTATAATGATATTTTGTTTTTGCACGTTCCAGCAAAATAAATACGACGTGGGCAGTGGCGAGCAGTTCGATGATCTCGTGGGTCTCATCGAGCACTTCCGGTCTTACCCGATGATAGAGACGTCTGGCGACGTCCTTCGGCTACTTCAGCCCGTTAGCGGAACGCGTGTTCGAGCGCACGACATCGATCAAAAAGTACAGGTAAAGATCCACTATGATCTGTTTTTAGTTGTTTGATGACACTGTTCCCTTTTTGGCTCACAACGCATAAGTCAAAGAAGTCATGTGTGGTAGCGATTCGGTAACTGTTGTGTTTCCACATGCGTCGTTACACTGATAAAACACGCGGAACACGACGATTACCGAGAACTATAAATAAAATAGATCTTAACTGTCGAAGGAAGGATATTAGGTTCGATTCCCATCCATAGCAGGCAGTTATATGACAGAGAGATGATTGTTCTTAGATCATGGTTGTTTGTAGGACTGCTTATTAGTAGTTTAAAACTCTAATAAATGAGATCGCTAAAAAGCAAATGTAACCTCGCGAATCAACTGGAGAACTCATGTTTCTCAAACAACAAATTGTAACTTGTGAATAGCTCAACGCGTTTATGGCTGTTTGTGACATCAAGAAATGAATAATAATTGCAGGTATCGCTCGTAGAATTAATTGATCTCAACAATCAACCCAGTCATTTTAATTCCTGTTTAAGGTTCATTGTTTAATAATGATTTGTATTTTTATTGTTAAGTAGAACCTACAGTGTAACAAACATCGGAAGTTAAATAAACAAGATCAATTATACTTAATACTTGCAAATTATTAATGAAATATGTAGTTTTCCTACCATTGTTTTTCGTCAAGTAATTTCTTTTGTAACTTAATTAATTTTCCAGTTGAAACTAGGCTTTAGTAACGAACAAACGTGTGCATCACGGGTGAACAATATACTCGTATTTACATACTATTAATTTTGTCAGCAGGAAATGGAAGATTTTCAAACGCCAGACAGCAAATCTGGATTTGATGGGGAGTTCTATTCTTTGAAAATGGTCGACGATGTTCCCCTTTTCACAGTTAATGAGGGTATGAAGATAGAAAATGCGTTTAAGAATAGATATCGAAACATCCTACCGTGTAAGTTTAGGAGATTTTATATTCTTTTTTAACTGATTTTTACTTTTGGACACGGTAATGATAATGTGTGTGTGTCTTAGTTATAATTTTTACTATGTTTAAATCTTTAACGTATAAAGAAGAATAGTTGTAGTAATTGAATACACGATAACCTTTTGATTTTCAATCGTTTTAGCATAGATAATAATCAACTTAAAACACATCCTCTGATAGTGACTTAGTTTGAATTGTTGGCCAGAAAGTTGGTTATGTAGGAAGAACCTGCGGAGTAGCGTCAGTTATTAAAATTGAATGCAATGTGAATGACAAATAATTGAATCCGCGACGTGTTGATAAAATATAGCAAAATATTGTAAACTTAAATTTATTGATCCTAATCTTTTAGCCTGAATTGGTAGTTTCAAGCAACCTTATGTTTCTAGCTAAGTTACTTGGTAGTCAGTGGATACTTCGTAGTTTTTCCATTTTAATTATTTACATCTATACTAATATTATGAAGAGTGCGAATTTTGTGAGTTTTTTTTATATATGCGGTAGGTAATCTTCGGAACCGTAATATCTATTTGAACAGTCTTTTACTATTTGAAAGGTACATTACTCCGGATGGACATACCTAGTCTTTATAATATGTATATAACTTTAACATATAAATCATTTATTCAACCCGATCGAAGTAGGTGTGTGACTAGTTCGTTTTAAATCTAAAGGTGTCTTTATTCCTAAATATTGTAATAATATGTATTTATGAGCCAACACGACTTAATCACATATTTATCTCTGTTACAGACGATCAAACACGTGTAGTTTTACGGAAGAGTAACGATCATCCGGAGACTGACTACATCAATGCAAATTACATCCGATCATCGCGCCTTTGTGATTCTACAAACTCCGTACAGTCTTCCAACGAAAGCATAGACAGTGTTCATTGTAAGCGAATTGTAGGATAAGTTTTAGTTAGTTACTTGTTTTCAGCTCCGCCGCTTATGTCAATCCTAAGTATGTACATGGAGGGCCGTGTTCGCGAAACGATGAATGTATGTAGTTAAAAGGAATGTTAGCCTGGGGGTAAATTATCGTCAGCGATTGTTCGAGCGCTTGAGTTTTTCTTTTAGCACATAAAACCGTCGAATCAGACCGTTTTTATTTGATAGCAAGTTGTTACCGTCACTTTCAAGGTGCATGCAACCTTTGAAATCCCGAGTATTAATTACCTTCGACACTGTAGCGTTGCGTGCTGGAGGACGTTTCGGCATCTTCAATTCTAAAAAGGAGTAGTATTTAAGCGTACAAGTATTCCTGGTTTTTAAATGTTACCGGTACTTATACAACTGAAGTACTGTGATTACGTACATAATTATATATAGAGCTTATATTTTTTGGTGTGTCTCCCCCATCTTCATATGCCCGTATGAAAAATACGACAGCTTAAAAACACCAAGGTTATTACAGAGAAACTTATAAAATTACGCACTATATTTTGTAGAAATTAGTTCAGTTAATAACACGTAATTAATCACGAAATAGATCACATTTAATCAGATCCTGTTTTCGGTAGTATCGTAAATACAAATGGAAAATTACAGCGAGTGTCGCATGCGTTTCGTACGTTGGCCCCATACTAATGAATTTGTGTGTCGATGTTACAAGGATCCAATAACACGCTTCGATCACGTCCGCATCCTCTCGGATAGTATTAGTCATTTATAAATTAATTTAAATACATTCGAACTCTTTAGTACCCGGATAATCCTTGATAATGTGATTTAGCAATAGAAATTTATCTTTCCTTAATAGAGTAATTATAAAATTTCATTCTATTTTTGAAATATATGTTCTTTACATATTTGAGTAAGTTTTCTTCTAATTACTTATATTACACAATACTAACTAAATAAAATCTTTTCTATTTGACGCCACTGATGTCATTATTCTTTTTCTTCCATGTTCGGATCGGGACGTTAAATAATTCAAAAACTTAAACAAGAAAACACATTTTCTTTACATATATTTATTACTTATAACTTACTCAAAAATGTTTTTGTAACAGTATGATAACTTTAAGTAATACTAATAGCTTTAACCGATAAAATTCCGTTTGTTTTGGCACCACAAGAACGACGTATAACGTTCCTCACAATATCTTTAACACTGTTATCACCTTTGGTGTCAATATTTCGAATGATCTTCATTTCCGGAACTATTTCGTATGACCAAATTTTAGTCTCTTAGTAGCGGTTCTACAAAACTAAACGATATAAGAAGATCGCTGTTCTACGAAGTTTAAGTCCAACCTCACGTGCGATATAAGTCCTTTGGACTGGAACCCCTTTGCACGTGTGTTCTTTCAGTAGAAGGAATTGTAACTTGTCAATGAGAACAAGGTCATCGATAGTCTAGAATCTCAAGATTTGAGGTAGGATGTGTTTTCTTTGTATTTATTCTACGGTCGAAATAATAACGAATATTCTTAAGAGCTGGTCAATTTAATACCTGCGACAAAATTTCACAAAGACATAACGCGACTTAAAGATACGTTTGCGGTTGGAAAGTGAGGAAGTTCTTCTTTCCCGAAGACTGAAAATCCAAATTGTAATACGACAAATTTTAAACGTGTTTAATGATAACGATAGACATTACGAATATAATTTTTGCCAGCCATATACATTTGTTTCTTTCCATTAGTGTTTGTGTGCGTGCATGCGTCCGTACTTGCATGCATGCGTGTAAAAGAGAGAGTGAAAATTTTGTGAATTTATTTGTATATGCGGAAAGTAATTTTTATAACCGCTGCACCTATTTGAAAAATTCGTTTACAATTTGAAAGGTACATTATTCCAAATGGTTATAAGCTATATACTATAAAACAAATTCTCCGTTCTCTATGTTCGAATGTGATGATCTCAAAAACGATGGATATACTGACTCGTGAGAAAGGTTTAGGTATATGACATTAGGAAAAATTTATAAAACGGCAAATAAAATTGAGGGTGCGAATACTATTTGTGAACGTAAAAATCACCTTTCCTGAAGTGAAGCGAGTATAGGTTACTTGTAGCAAAATTACAAGCAATCAATAACAGTTTATGGAGTAATTTGTCCTCAAATGTTTTATCATTCATGCCGGTAAACGAGCACAATGTCTCCTTCGGGTAAAATTCGTAATTTCTTCAACATTTTTTCGCTGTTTTGTGAACCTTTTTCGGTCAACCACTTATTCCATTGGTAATTTCTGTTTAGCATTGATATTAAGAAGCGAATCAAAAAAACCTGTACCTCTGGTCGCGAAGTCTCTTTCCGACGATGCCCTCATGGAAGTGAAGAAATGTATCAAGATGGATAAGAACAATGGAAATATGTTTCTGAATATAAGTAAGTTGCATTATTATATTATTTTACGACGTTCTATCCAATATATTTCTATGATATTCTAATTTGGATGTACGAGTGTTGCGTGTATTTGCCTGTGAAATGACATTATTGCCGTAAGTAGTTATTTCCATCCATATGGCGCAATGGTTACTAAGCCGAACTGCTGTTAAAAGAGTCTTGGGTTCGTTATCCAACCAGGGAAAATTTTTAATGATTAGTAAAAAATTCTGTGCCCGGTCTAATTGCTTGTGTCCCTAGCTGTAGGTGCTCCCCATAGCATTTAAGACAATGTAGGGGTAATAGTTTGTATCGATATTTATTTATTATTAATGCCCTTTTAAATCTTCTGTGTTAGAATCTTTTCACTGTACTATCGTTAGTGCGATAATATTTTAATGAATAATTTGTAGTAGCTAAATTTAAAATTCTGTTATATTTATAACCATCTCTGATTGCAATGAGTGCTTTATTAGGGGAACAATTAATTAAAAACACAAACATTCAGAAACGATCGCATACGATTGAGGGCAATCTTTACTTTTGTTTGTCAACCGATCCTCTTTATTTTCATTCTGTTTAGTAGCTATTAATTGGCTTTGGTGTAATCAATAAAAAAAATTTGAAGTTATTTAATGATTATGGTCTAATTACGGGCAAAAATAAATATAAGCAAATATAGATAAATATAGAATACATTGTTACTTTTACAACCCCACACAACGAATCATAGCAAAGAATCAATTGTGTTACCTCTGCCAATATGCCTTCTAAAGGTTATGACGTCCGGAAATTACAGGACCGTTAATATATTAAAAGTTATATTTTTAAATAAAAATGTTTATTATCGTGCTTTTTATATTTCCAGTTAAGGATAAAGTGTATATTGCTACACAAGGCTGTCTACCCAATACGATAGATGATTTCTGGCGAATGATTTGGCAGGAGGATGTTCGAGTCATTGCAATGATTACAAATGAAGTTGAGAAAGGAAAGGTAATGCCGCACTTAGTATTATATTAATGATAATATATAAAATAGATAACAGTTTCAGGAGTTACTTTGTGAAAGTCTTTCATTATGAAATAAACAGGTACCTATTACTCCACTTTGGAACAATCTCCATGCACAATGCTGGTGTATATGTGGTATACGTATGGTTTGAATGTCAGTTTTCCGTACGGAAGACGCAAGTTCGAATTCTGTACGCACCTCTAATTATTCAAATTATGTGCGTATGACTAATTAATAGTCACTGGCTACACATAGCAAAACAACATGAGGAAACCTGCATATCAGAGAGTTCTCCTTAAAGTAATGGAATAAAATGGATTAACGTGCCCACGGAAGTCGGCGTTCTCGATGCTATTCTCTATTATCTGTCGCTGTTTCACTTGGGTAGCCTACTAAGCCCTCCATCAATCTGCATTTGAAAAGCGTGAGGGACTGTCCAGTCCTCATCAATTATGAAGATTTTAGCCGTGCTCTGCAGTGAACAAATTAGGGTGAATTTAAATTTAATTGTTTGTAAATTAGCAGCGTTACTGCTGAGTCGTCCGATGGCGCTGATTGAATTGATTGAATATTTTTCCATTTTCTGGCAACACAAATAGGAGCAGACGAGCCGAGCCAAGCCATGGCGGCCAGACGTCACCGTCGCACAAACACATGAAACACGAAAGGTGTTAATAGATGCGTCGACAGACTTAAAATAAAAGTGGTTATAATAACGATACAACTGTTTATTGCTTACAGAAAAAATGTGAACGCTACTGGCCGATATCAGGGCAAGAACAGCATTACGGCGACTTACTAGTGAAGTCTATATCAGAAACCTGTTACGAGGACTACTTGCTGCGGGAGTTCGATGTCTGCGACGAAGGAAACTTATGCAGGACAATCTTCCAGTACCAATTCACGGTGAGTTTAAAAACTATTATTATTCTAATAATTTGTCCTGTCTATTATGAAGTATGCAGTACTTGTTATGAACTTGACGGTGCCTTCTGTCGAATCTGCTTACAGCACCATCGCTTCGATGAACAAATAGATATATTCCATGAACATGATCGTTCAATTTCATTCACATCAGAAATAATATTATCTTAATTAGACGCACCAATGATGACGTTATATATAAATAATTTATTTATTATAACTTCTTATTTATTTTGAAAATTCTCTTATCGTGTATGTAATCGGTATAATCACTCCATGGGCTCTACAGTACCTGTTAAGTCAGCGTTTTTTTGACTCCAGTCCTATTCGGTATTTCTTTAAACTATGATCGAAATAATGAGTATATTCTTTCTTGTTTGTCTCATTTCTATACTCGACCATCCTTTTTTCCATAATTAAGGTTAAAGCAGCAAGGTCTGAAATATTTGTTATATATATGTACCTACGTATTGAAATCGTAATTAATCAACATTTTTGCATTGAAAAGAAAAATAATTATATTTATTTATCGGATATAGCCGGACATCATTTGAGTAATTGAGTAATTGAAAATTGTATTTTATACCTTTGTTGTTGTTCTGTTAATTTTCATACTTTTTTGTTAACAACAAGACTTGGCCGGACCACGGTACTCCAGCAGAAGCCGGGAGCGTGCTGGCGTTCATCGACGATATCAACAGAAAAATGTATCAGATCTCACAGAAAAAAGGTGCCCCGGAACAGGTATTTTTATTAATCTAGTCTTCGTTGTATTTGTCTGACACTAGGATCTACAAAAAGGCGAACTTAATGCCTGTGAATATAGGTATTATCTACTAGTGAACTCAGTGTGGCGGAGAGAAGTACGAGGGAGATACATAACAAGGTATTTCGATGGAATTGATCCCAGTAAACATATTAAGCTAAGATTATTTTATGATCATATCAATAATTCGGCATATCTTGTATCGTTATTATATAACGGCATTTTTACAAAACGTTTATATTGGGATACGCAAAAATAAAATACCTCTTCCTGTTTTTCTTTGTAAAGCGTAAAATAGGGTATAACAAAATTAAATTAAAATAACAGATTCCTTTAATAGCTCTCTTCAAATACCCCGATATGTTCAATATCTTAATAACCGCAATCATGGCTTTAGGAATAACTCTGAATAGGTACCGATGTTATATCTAATAGAGAGAGAGAGAGAGAGAGAGAGTAGGCGGAAACTAGTATCTCTGCTGTTGTACTTTAGGACTACATGGTCGTATGTATGAAAATTTAGTTTTGCTCTAATTATAATTAAATTTAGTAAAATTAGATTATTTAAAATTAATATTTTACACGTTCCAGAATGTGCTGTGCGTCCATTGCTCGGCGGGTGTCGGCAGAACTGGCACCTTCATTGTTCTAGATATGCTCATTGATAAAATAAAAACATCTGGTGAGCTTTTACAACTGATTATTTTTAAATTAGTTTGTAGGGCCAATAGTTGATCTATTACACGTTGGTTGATGTATGTACCAATATTGTTGTTTATAGAATATAAATTAATTGCTGATATGTATAATTGAACGCGCGCCTGGATGATTTCGGTAAACATAGTTAATTGATCAATTGTTTATAACACACATTACCCGATGGCAGTGTGAGGCTATAGACTATGAGGCGATCACGGCGCCGGTCGAACACAGGTGTTCTGTCAATGTCCAGTGTATTTAAACAATGCCAATTCGTATGCTTTCAAAGCGAATAATAGTGATTTGATTGAAGAGAGTACGTTTTTATTGTTATTAATTATCATATTAAAATAAAATCGAATAATATGAATTATATTTTAATTTCATATTAATTATTATTATATTAATTGATATGCTGTGCAATTTTTTACAAGCTGTTGCATGTCTTATTACAAATATTTGTGTACGAAGCAGAACACTGATTAAGTTTGTTAGTTTAACATCAACATTATTGCACTAATTGATTGTAGTCATTTCTCAAACAGTTTAAATTCACGTATTATAACATATTCACGTTAAGAAAAAATATCTAATATATAAGAAAGAAATAAAACAAAACGAATCAATCGAACAGAAATTACAGATTCCTAAAGTTAAAGTACAGATTTCTTATAGCCTAGATTGTGCTTGGGTACACATTTGTGCTATAGCGACTGTTTTGAATATTTTAGATTATCTGAAAGCCTTGCAATATTTTATTTATTTATACTTTTTAACATGTTTAAGTGTTACTTTATCAGTTACGATTTGGATTTCTTATGTGGTTTATTTTGTACGGGCAGGTTTCAACTGTGATATAGACGTGCATAGCACCGTGAAGATGGTGAGAGCTCAGCGCAATGGCATGGTGCAGAACAAGGCGCAGTACAGGTTCCTCTACCTAGCACTGCAGACCTATGTAGAGAACAAAAACTTGAAGATTCGGAAGAAGGTAACTTGAAATCGCTGGATTTAATTTACAGAAAAATTTCAACTAAGTTTAAAGATGACATATAGCCTAGTTTTTATTGGTCAGTCTGATCTGAAACAGTACACAGTACACAATTAATGGATCATCCGTGCGAGAGTTGCGACTTGTGCCGTAATACACAGGGCCAAACGAAACAGCAAGCACTATGCACGGGTAAATCTTTAACAATGTGCAAAAAGTTTTTGGGGAACCATCCTATTCCTTAGTCTTGGGCTACATTTTTTTTATTATTATACCCTATAATATATATAATGTAGTATGGCAATGATTAATGTCTTTTAGGCAATTAGGTTATATAAAAAGGAATACACAAAACAAAAGAATTTAGCTAGAAAAATTACAATTTTAAAATATTTTATGCACTTTTCTAATTTCATTTTGATTTATTTGCAAATATTTGATCAATAATAATAAAATTTTGTTTGTATTGGATTTCTCTTAAACACCTCAAAAAATACAAATGAAACGAGTAAATAAAATTTAACAATCATTCTCTTTTCAGGTGACATTAGTGCACTGTTGGAAATAGGTCTCTTCTAAGAGAGTCAATACTTGCGTTGAGTCTAATTTTAAGGTCTTTGAATACTTGTACAGATGCTATCCACCGACTTGCACAAATTGCCATCAAGCAGATGAGCATTCCCGCAATATTACTTTAATGTGATTTCAAACCGTTCCGTTCAATAAGCGATGGTCAGAACTGCTACCAAACGTGGGTAATCCGTTACCACTTCAGCGTGCTAGTTTTCAAAGCTATATTGGTGACTGGTTGTCATACATACTCATTACCTCATTCCGTATCTTATGTGTGTGTGTATGAAATGTGTGTACAGTTTTCGCCATCGCTCAATTAGTTGAGCTTAAACCCAACCAAATCGTGAGTTTTTATATTACAGTTCTATACATTATAATAGAAAGACAGGCAGGTCTCGATTTTTAATTGATATAAAGGAGTTCTCCAAATTCGTAAATCGGTTTGCGTTTTGAAGTCGTTTTAACATCACTATTCAATTTGTCGAAGGGGTCATCGTATCCACACATTATGGACACTTTAAAATTGACAGAAATAAATCTGTTGATTGATACATTGGTATAATGTGTAACATATACAAACACAACTCATTATTTATGTTAAGTGTATTTACCCGAACAGATTACTGTACAGAACAGTACATTGGAAACATTACATACTTACTTTGTATTGCGGAATGATGAGCGGATAACTGAAATACAGGCTCGATCACAGCTCAAGCATCACACAGCTATGTTGAATTCTTTGCTATGTAATAAACTTTGGAGATGTACAACTGTTTATAATAAATTGTTATTGATATAGGACGGGGAGTTATCAGACTTTATACTTAACAGGAATTATTTGTAGATCGGTCAATCGTACTCTTACATTATCTTGTTTTATTTCAGGTGTACATGTCGGAGGCATAGCTGTTATTGTGAGCTCATGAACCAAAGTGCGTAGTGGTGATGTTGAGTGCATTGTCGAGTGATAAGTAGGGTATATACATATATACGAGTATAGTTGTAACTTCATTTATTTAATTATTTTTGTGATAGTCAAAGCACTGTTTACCAATATTGTAATAAAGACACTAATACTAACATCGGTAATTTTATTTATTGACTATAGGTTTGTGATATCCATTTTACCGAAAAAAAACCTTAATACCGTATTTTTCTCGAATATTGCGACTTTTTTCAAAAATATAAGCTATTTAAAAATACCTAGCGTCACGAATGTTCTTTTATCACTTTATTTATATTTTATAACTTATATCACATTCTAAAACGTCTATAAGACGAAACATCTACCTACTGTGTAAATATTTTCCGCGGAAATTAATAAAAATAAGAACAATATAACTCTGAGCATATTACGCGACTCTCGCCCCTATGCGTTATATGTATATGAGGACGAAAACTACATATACGGATTAATATTACCTGTATAATCGATTGTCCTATTGGTTTCTAAGGAACGTTGAATAGACAAGAAAACGGCCGAGTTCTTGAAATCCCGGAAATCAGTATAAAAAGGGAGCAGGCCGCCCGTGGGTAAATCGGTTTTCAAATACGGAAGCGACGGGTTCTTTCTACGATCGAAATATCTGCGATTAACGAGTGCGACTTCTATTGCCCGGTTCGAGTGTTAGTTAACACGCTTTTTAATAAAATCGCATAAAGTCTTTGTAGAAATACTTTCGTTACTACTACTTCGTTCGTACTTTTGCGGATTAATTCATTGTCGTAATTCATTGTACGCACTGCAAAGGACTGGAATAACTTGCCGGCATCGGTTTTATCGGCTACTTACGATCTGGGAATCTTCAAGAGGAGAGTGAATAGGCTCTTATAAGTCAACGTCTTAGACATCATCACCACTTACCATCAGGTGGGATTGCTGTTAAGCATTAACTTATAATTTGATATCGTTTTACGTTACTAACCGGTTTTAATTATTTTGTATTCTATAGCAAAATAAATAATTTACTATTCATTGTCGCGCTTGTATGTTATGTTACGAATTGTTTCGGTTACTCGTTATATTTTTACAACTAGTTCGTATTCCAAGCTCTCTCGTTGAAATTTGATGTAAATTAAAGCAGATACTCCGATAAAAGGTCTATTTACTTGCAGCAGCTTCTAGTTATTCCCCTAAGGAATTAATACTAAAGATGTACTAATAATATTGTATTATTCAACTGACCACTACGGGTTGAAAAAGAAACAAGGATATAACTTGACGTGTATATTTAATTAATTCCACATTAAAATATTTTTAAGCTGTCCTGACATAAAATTGTACAATAACAAGAAATATTTGAACTAAACAAAATTCATATAGCAAACAGTGTAATACTAATATAACAACGAACTTTATAATTTACTAAACGTAGTTTCGAGCTTAAACATTGTTACAAATAACAAGAAATAATTATCAAAACAAAAATTTTATCCTGTCATTCATGAATTGATAAAATTTTAATTAAAACATCGATTTTGATAATCAAGGATTTAATAACAGAATTTTGATAGGTAATATAATTTGGCACAATCGTGTACATTGTTGATAAAACACTTTATTGCATGTTTTATATATACCTAGTAGCTTTTAAATATCTACACATTAAAATCTCACAAATTTAAATGTAAAAGGAAATGACAATAAAACAGAGGAACTTGTTAACTGTATGGCCACGGCAATATGGCTTTAATGTAACAAAAGAGTATCACTTAGATCATATACGATTAATGGCAGGGATTGATGACAGATATTATCGATAAAGCTTTTAACAACCAACAACTGACAACCGACACAAATAATACACGCTGATACTTGCTTTAAAATTACGATTAATGATCGGGCCGTTGCAGTAGCCGTATCGACGTGACAATACTGTTAGTATACCATTATCATTATAAATAACGTAATTATCAATGTTTAAACGTTTTCTATAAGTTGAAAAAAATTAAATGAACAATTCCGTCTTAAAAACGACAATTTCATTTAGAATAAAACTATTATTTGATATAATAATTATTTATATGAGACTGTATGCAATGTAAGTGGCTAAATATATTTTTGGTAAAATAGAATTATTCTATTAGTCTATTTTCGCATCGGTTAAAAACATATTTGAGTGAAAATGCAACCGTGCAAAGACTCCCGGTTAGAAAATATTTCAATAATTGTGTAATAGAAATTAAAAGTGTTAATATTTGTAATATTTATTTGTAAATGTGGATGTTGTCGTATTTGAAAAGCAAGAAACAATACGGAGGGCTTTCTTGTGTCTAATATAGCACATAAAGACCGCGACAAATCTCCAGCTAGATACTGCCAGATACTCAAATTTTTGTTTGTTACATCTTATATTAATCATAATTCATTAATTACATCGACAACTTGCCTTTGTAACTGACGTAGATTTAATCCTTATCTTATAATTTACGCATACTTTGGTGTTATAATTCATGTTACATTCGGTTATTCTATACAGACTTTCATTCACATCTACGTCAGAAATATAATTTACAGCGCAAGCAAAAAATTTAAATTATATAAAATTGTGAAGGCTTAAAATAAACACGTAAATCATTGAAATGTGGAACAAATTTTATTTACATTAAAAATTAAACAATAAGCAAAAATTTATGGAACAAATGACGTAATATCAATTACTTATATATCTAAAATTAAAAAAACATGTTTAAAATAAAACTAATTAAAACGATATTAAAAAACTTTCTCGACCGCCGGTAAGTATTTTGGTCGAATGTTATTGCTTTGTGATAATTTCAAATGTTTCCCTTAAGTATGTTCGTCAAATTGACTTCTAGGTGCTGGTTAATTTCGTGCATTATTTTAAAATGAAAAGTGTAGCGTGAGATGTCTGAGTACGCCACGTGACATCGGCATCAGTTGATATACAATTTCCATGTAATTGATGGCATCGGCAATCATAAAGATTCATAAATATATATTTCGATAGATGCAGATATCCAATCGTATTCGTAGAAGCTGTGGCACTCAGTAGGTCGCCGACACACGTGGAGACGAGAGAGCTATCGTTACATGCAACGAACATTAAGAAGCGCGAACATTTAATATTATTTCGTAAGTCTAACGCTAAGATCTAGACTCTATACATTTTCTAATGCAGATATATTTTGAGTCTAAAAATAACAATATTTTAACACACATTTATTATAACAATATCACTCATAGTTTATTACCACTTTTATGCTATAAAGTAAGGTGAGTGAAACTGAATCACGAAGTGTTGACGTGCGAGTCATTGCGAGTAGCCATTTATTTAGCAGTTTTTCGTATCGACTTCGGTCTATATTGGATTGTTTATTAAGATTAGTGTTAGTAACTAATAAACAAATATAAATAAGTAAAATCGTTTATATCAAATTAAAAATGATCGTAGTACGAAATGAGAATGATGAGAAGAGTTAGGTATACTTCAAATCAATGAATAGTTTTTATTAGGTAACTTTTTATCACAGTCAATTTAAATTTATGCTATTTTATTGTGATGTAATTTCATTATGATATAAAACTTGTTAAATTAAAACCGTGTCACGTAAATGGTTGTTTCTATTTCATTTTAAATGTGAAATCGTCCAAGTCTTTATTGTTTATTTGATTTTGAGCCGAGTCAATTTAACAGTGTAGATAGATGTTCTATTTACAGTTTATTCGCATTGTGTGATACGATGTTAATTTCGTGTGCCGATACGATATCATGTTTAGTAAGGTGTATCAAAATTATCATATCTGATATACGATATTTTATGTCGATTGTGAAAAGAGTTGGCTGTGAGTTAACATTATGAAGACATCATGTTTCGTTTTAATTTCTTAACAGTCAATACATATTCAACATTAATTCGGCCACCGATTTGTGAGTTAGCTACACATATTCGAAGTATCATAATAAAATTTGTTCGTAATTATTTTCTTCGTTGTGAGAATGCTCACGTGAGCGTTATAATAATTTACTACTTAATATAAATGCACATTAAAACAGGAAATTCTGAACAAGAATCTAAAATGTTATTATCCGTTGCGAACAAAGAATGCCATTTACAAATTTTGGCACTTGAGTTGTTGAATTCTTACATAATAAATATAACTACAATTGAGAATTAGTATCTAAAGATAACAGTGAAGGTATGTAGGTATATGAAGTCAATTACATAGAGTAGAAATATGATATATGAAATGCTCAATTGTAAGGTGCCCGTTATCATGTAGCTTAGTGCATATACTACATTTAAAATTAAGAAGTACATATCTTTTACGGATAATAGGGCTGTACGTCTATTAACTAAACACTAAGGATACCTAAGGTATTAACACTAAGGTATTAACTACCGAACACGTAACTAACAGACTATTGACATTTCGTTGTCTTTTTCCTAGAGTAATCAACGGTTGAGGAACAATTTGTGTCAAATCATATTGTAAGACGCAAATGAGATAGCTACACGAACTGGGCACGTAGATGTGAGGCACACTGCAAGCAAATTATGTGAATCAATTCAAAGTCTGTAAGTGAAAGGTGATTTGAAATGAAGAAAAAAACTTGCGTACACGGAACTTAGTAGTTAACATTTAACCTTAAGAAACACGCACCATGATACGATTCATTGCATTCTCTCGAATCATACTTAATATATCTGCGAAGACCGAGTAACGTTGACGAATACTTGCATGCAATATATAATTAGACTATTCTAATTTAACATGGGACATCAATATTTTTTTTGGGTTTTGTTTATTTGAGAGACATTTAGATCGATAAATATGCTTTCTCGGAATCCTGTATACTTGCCGTGTTTTCGTTTGGGTTCATTGATTTTGGCCGCCTTTTTTTAAATGCTAAAATTAATTTAGAGAACCAAACTAGCTAAAGTCTTTTTGGGATTCTTCGAAAAGGTAAGGTAACATTCGCGCAGTTACATAAGAGTAGGTAGTTGCGGCTAAACCATAGCACCCATGGAAAGAAAGAATATTGTCACGGATGGGAAGTGGGTTCAGCTATATAAACGTATGAAGCTGAACAATATAATTTACTACACAGATATATTATGCGGAGGGCTGTTGTGTCACAGGATATCAGTCTCGTAAACTTTGTTAGTAGTCGCCACCACGTCGTTCGCCATGGAAACCTGGCAGCCAGTCTTGTTGGACACGGATATTTCTGCATTCTTTTTTCTGTCGACATCGGCAGCCAAATGAGTCATGCTGCCCGACATAGTCGCGGGGGCCAGATTTAGGTTCATTTTGCTCAGTAGGTTGGATTCACTGCCAGTTTTTTTAAGATCGGGCTGTACATTGGGGGGTAGCGCAGAACCGCTGCGCTGGATCATTTGAAGTCGGGCATACTGTTCTTGAAGAGCCTTCTGTTTCTTGAGGAGTTCCTGGTGACGTTGTTCGAGGAGAGCCTGTCGTGTAGCGGCATTTTCGTCGTCACCGTCGAGAGGCGGAGAAGCGGGGGAGGTTGGTGAAGCTAGAGGAGAACGGGATGTAGTGCGAGGAGGGGGCGGAGGAGGAGCACGTCGAGCGGCCAGCGCTAGCAGCTCAGGGTGCCTCTCGGGCACCGGAGGCTTGGGTGGATGCTGACCACGCGCGCGAACCGGTGGCGATGCGTCTGTGTCGCTCCCACTTGGATATGAATGTAATCGCCGCAGTTGTCCTTCGCCCCTTCCCCCAGAAGGCTTTGCAAATGTCTGTAGTTCGTCTAGTAACGCATCGAGGGCGTTTTCGGGCCGTAGGTCTGTTGCTGATTCTCCTCCTCCACTTCCTCCTCCACTTCCTCCTCCACTTCCTCCTCCTCCTCTGGCTGCACCGTTTCTTCCGGCGCCGGTTGCCTGTGTACCATTAACTTTATGTCTAGGTATGCCCACTAATAATACTATATTTCGAGGGCGAGGTCGCAAGTGAATAATTAAAGTAAGTAGTGTACGTCTGACCATATGGCACATAATAATGTTATAAGGATATTTGCAACCGCGCCCTTAGATAATATTAAAAGACTGATTCGACAGAACATTGACAAACATTCAATAATAAAAATCCACGAAAAACACTTAGTATTCACATTAATATGTAATAGCTAAGTATTTAATGCGTCCACAAACATTCAAAAAAAAAAAGAATAAAAAATAGAAACAAAAGGCATTTGCCGTTTAGTTTTGTCGTCGAATAAGATTGGAAAATTAGTTATAACTGTTGGCTTCAATGAGAAGTCCAATGAAATTATAGTTTCATTATTCCACGACAAAAGCAACAAGGGAGTTTCGAGCGGCCGATGGTTTGTGGAAATAGAATCGTAGTGACATCAATCTGATAAATATTTTCAGGCGAAGGTATGAATGTAAGGTTACATAAATATGCAATTGTAATCGATTGCAGGTGACAAAAATATGATAAGTAACCAGAATTAGTGATAGAATATTTAAAAAGAAAAATTTCACTCTTAACAATTGTGATGATTTTGCCATTAGTCAAAATTTATAAATACGTGTCGTATATTGTAATGTGAATTAACTTCAGCAACTGACTACTGAATAAAAAAACTATGCTAGAGTGTTTTTGTTAAACTTAAATTAACAAAAACGAAAAGCCCTTCGAAGAACTGCAAACTATGAGCTACCTACCTACATTATATAAAATGTGCTGAATAATCATATCGAGATAAGAATATAATTGATAAAAATGCAAATTTTAAGCAATACAAAACAAATTACCTGTGCTCCAGTGGCGAGGGTTAGTCAGTTTGACAACTTTTCGGTTACGAGTTAAGAAAGCTAGGGGGAAGGATTGAATTGTGATGTTGAATCTTATCAAATCTATTCATGTCGTATAAAAAGATGAAAATGAAACGAACTAGATCGGAAAGATTATGGTGAAAATATTATTATTGTTCCTATGGATGTGGAAGTAGAGTTGAAGATAGAGAAGGATTGCGGAAGTTAAGGAGTTAGGGGATTTCATGGTTCCCGGAAGTTCTAGATTTTGAGCTGCTTCTGCTATCGAGTACGTGCTGCAACAAAACAAAAAAAAAACAGCAAGATGCACTAACTATTACAAAGCGAGAGAAAAACCATGCCTATTATTTCAAGAAGGAATAATTGCATTCATTTCAAGATCCACAAAGTTTGTGGATAATAACTGAAAATGTTAATAAAAGAAACTGTAATTCTTCCAATTAATTACATAGTGATTTTATAATGTATATGCTGTTCAAAAAGTTATCCACAAACTGAATATCGTTGAAGTAAAAACGTGCATTGTACCGTGCATACAATACCTATATTGGACAAGCATTTTTATATTATAGAAGGATAAACATCTAAAGATTTTGTTTATAGTTTTTGCAGATGTTAATCAAACTTTATCGATAATTATAATTGTTTTTAATTATTTCAAACTATAATGCACACAACATTTGTAACACTAAGTAAAACGTTATTAAATAACTACAAATGCTCCTAATTTTTCCATCAATCGAATACCCGATACTATTAAAAATGGTTTTAATTATTTTTTAAGGTTATTATGATATTTTTAGCATTTGTTTATCAACCATGCATTTGTACATGCTAATAGGATAACTACACACAGGGGCAGACATTTATGTAATTATAATAATAATAACAATATATACATATTTTATACAACATAAAAAAGGTGAGTAAAAAATAAAATTAATGATTTTGAAGCAAATTTCAGCCGTTAAAACCGTTGATGTATGTTTACTGAGATACAGGATAATGTTAAAATTATGTAAGTGGACTTGAAACCATTAGCTGAAATTTGCAAAAAAAAAACGGCCTATAAATGTTTTACCAGAACTAAATTGTTTTTACCGCATTAGTCAAAAAGGTATTCAGTAATGGTACACTAGAAGTATTTTAATTTTATTTTAAATTACTTGGAATACTTACAGTTAGAAAAAAATAAAATCAAGAATATAACATTTGAAGGCCAATTAAAAGTTTTCACAAATAGTATCTGGTAATGTTTATAATTTAGACAGATTAATATTTTTATTAAATAATTATAGTACCATTTCTAAACCCGTCCTAACAAAATTACCGTGAGAATTCAATGGTAATGGGACTGCAATGTAAGCATGCGTGCCAACTTGTATTTCATTTTCTGTACTGGATCTTATTTTAAAGGGGAAGGAATTTATTACAACAGCTGAAGCGTCGTGAACCACTTTGCATCAACATGCCTACACAAAGATAGCGAAATCGTATAAAATGACGTAAAAAGAGAAATATGAATGAAATAAAGAAAAATCATATTTAGAAAATTAAATAAAATTACGAATGTAGAATAAAAATACACAAATTAAATGTCAAAACGTAGTTAATGAATAATATAATAATAATAATTGATATATTACGAAGAGATTCATTACTCAATAACAATAGCTTCCCTGAAGTAGTTGCTCTGCCTCCAAGCAAACTGATGCGTACCATCACGGAAAAAACACGATGAAATTCATCATTAACATAATAGGATATAAAAATTCAAAATGAACATACGAGTATTTCACAATATATTGGAAGTAGCTAGTCCCTAGTTGGGTAAGCACGTATCCCTCGTACAATATTATCGATATAAAATCGACGATATAAGTGGGACTGAAACTGGGCATAGACACGATTGAGTGCCTAGGCCCATATTTGTCTAGTTTGTCTGAGATGGATCTTATATTGATAAAGGTAATTTGTCAATAGAAATAACATTTAAATTAAAATGGCACTAAAATCGATCTCAAACTCGATTTTTTTAATAACTGATATGAGCCATAGACCAACTTCATTCGGAAATACACTTCAATTTAACCCGAAGATGATCCAAATACACGAATTGAAAGGAAGCATCATTAGTTTAATAAATTATATAATTTAAACTTCAGAATGAAGTGATCTACGGTGAGATTCAGAATCCAATTTTCAACTTTTTCCATCATTAATGCGAGGTTAGTATTATTTCAATTTCTTTTATATTTCAAACTGTATCATATTTAATAAATGAATCTATATTTGTGTATTAAACTTTCATACAGGAACTAAATTATTAGTCGGGACGGGGTCAATAAATTCGAATATTATTTCAAGTCCTTTAACTCACTAATTCATATCCATTGATTACTCACCGTCTATTAAAATTGGCATTATTTTCCAGAAGCGAGGATTAAAAACGCAACTTTTATGGATTGTGCTTTGGTTGCAGGATTGTGCAAAAGAATTTTAAATTTTGCTGTATTCTGTTTTTTATTACGATCATCACACTCCGTCACAACTATTTGTTAATTATTACATAGTTTAATATTGTTTATATACAAATTTTATAAACAGTGCCACGTGAAAAGATTTATTTACCACGTTACCAAATGAAGTATGTGAAATACGTAAAGATCGATGTGCCAATAACATAAGAGTAAAATCCTATGGTAAAATGTGGTTGTCCTTTTGACATATTATAACAAAAGTTAAAGTTACAGTTTCAATCAAATAAAACCTAAATAAAATAAAGAGGACAGAGCGTGATGCTAAAAATTTTGATCCATAAATTTGATTTGCCAATTCAATTTTTATTAACAATACAATGATGAAATGCAAATAAAGTTTCGTTCAGACAAAAATTTTGAGGCCGAATTGATGATAATATTCAGAATACATACGATAATGAAAAATAGTAAAATATTTGGAACACGTAAAGCTTACTGGTCCATTTCTCGGCGAGTCAGTAAAGTTAAAATTACTTCATTAAATAAAAAGCAGCTACGGTTATCGTAGGTTAGGGTTAACAAACTAGGTATTAAGAAAAATGCAGCACAATTCAGAAGAAGCATAAACAAATGGGACGCATGCTAAGATTTCTTAAGAAGCATTTAGGTGTTGTCATTTAAATCGTGGGAAAGAACTAATACTAAAAATGAAGCTACTAGGGGCTACTCAGGAAGCAAATAATCAAATGAAAAATAACAAACACTCCGCAAAAGAACCGAAGTGTCGGAAAAAAATGCAAATTTTAAACTTTTGGCAAACCTGCAATTGTTAAGCGAATAATTTGTGTTTTGGGAAAAATAAACATCTCAATACTATTTATCCTAAAACGAAGATGTCTGCTAAATCACTCTGAAATAAAAATCTCATTAAATATTAGTAAATGTATTCCTAAATATTACGTCAATGTTAGAAAACTCTGTCACACACGTTACTCTGGATAACATCTTTTTATTCATAATAAAGTGTTTCAAAATGATCTTCCCAAGACCTCTGCAGTCAAATTCTAAATATGTTTAATGACAGTAATAATGCCATATAAATATACCTTGTTGTGAGGTGTTGCTATAGGGCAAACGTTCTCAGAATTATATTCATCAGAAGACGGCCCTGCAGTAAAAGAGCTCTGCGACGATTCTGGAGAGATGCGACCATCGTTAAGTGGTAAGCGTTGTTCTTGAACGCACGCAAGGCTGAAAATTGAACGATAACAACGTAATTAGAACTTCTACAGTCTTCTAATTACTACGAGCTATATATTTAATGTCTTTGGCTTCGACAAATGTGATAAAAATTGAAACCTACCGCTTCAGTGTCACTAGAGTTCCTGTTAATTTTTTGCACCGACGCAAAGCCAGTTCCAGACGTTCTGGCTCTTCCTCTAACATTTTTTCTTTCCGCACCATCTAATAATACAAAATTATGTTACAATCGTAATGGCAAAACTACTATAATTTTCAAGTGTTATTTACACTTACCTTCTCCATTTCCGTTGTAAGTTTAGCCTTCATAGTGTCATGCAAGATAGGGAACTTCAATTTCCAATCCGCAACCGTCTTGCTGCTTTTGGACAAAACCATGGCAATTCTCTCGATGTCGGCCATGTTTACGCGAGTTTCTCTGCAACAATAAAGATATTCATCCTTAAAACTTATATTGTCACTGCCCACTGCTGGGCCCATTGCTGTGCACAATGAGAGGGGTTAAGACTGTTTTCCACCACGTTGACAAAGTGCGCGCTGGCAGACTTTATGTACTTTTGAAAACATTAAGGAGGGTTCTCAGGTATGCAAATTTCCTCACAGTGTTTTCTTTCACCGGATCAAGCGATAATTAATTTGTAATTCGCACTTAATTTGAAATGTTAGAGTTGCGTGTAGAATTTGAACTCGAGTCTTCCATGAGAGAAACCGTCGTTCAAACCACAGCACTACTTCTACTTGAACTTGAACTTGAACAATAAAAATATTGATAATTTATAATCTGAAAACAATAGTGAATCTTATTTCAGTTGCACTGTCGGTGCGCCAACTAAACAGCGCATCAATAGCCTCTCGCACCATAGTCAGCAACGCACCGGTGACATCAATAATGTAACAGATGTGTATGGTAAGCGGACACTCGTTTACCGATTGTAACAATAAAAATTTTGATAGCGTTT
This sequence comes from Megathymus violae, assembly GCA_003671415.1. Taxonomy (NCBI): domain Eukaryota; kingdom Metazoa; phylum Arthropoda; class Insecta; order Lepidoptera; family Hesperiidae; genus Megathymus; species Megathymus violae. The sequence goes on from PDGT01000018.1 coordinate 2,751,207, forward strand.
AAAATATATTAATAAGACGTAAGCAGTTATAGTCATGTTTTATGAATAATCAGTAATATGTGTATAATTCATATTTACCTATTAGCGGCTTGCCCACGCAACCGTTCTACGGTAGCTTCCAGCTCGTACAGATCATTTTCTAGGAGCAACATTTCGTGCCTATAAATCTCCTCCTCACGTGTAAGCTGTTGGAATGAATATTCAAATATATAATATCGCTTAGTGTGTTTTTAGTGACAAAAAATTACAATTATGTCAATTATGTACATATTTAGCTCACCGAATCAGAATTTTCCTCAGAGAAGGAAGCGGCCAGGGTACCGATTTTCACTGTCGTGTCAGCCATCAACTGCCGCATCTGTACGGCGTGTGTTAATGTTGATCGTCGCAAATTCCTGGTCTGCGAACCAAATCATGGTAAGATTACGCGAAGAACCTTAGATGTATGTTTAGTAATATGCGCCAGAAAACATTCGCTGTTGCTGCTGGGAATTCGCAAAAGGCAAAATGTATATATTAACATCACTATATATATACGCAGATTACCTCAATTCTTAGATCGCGGCTTTGTTTCAACAGGCAGCGCATCTGGCTGAAGAAATCGTGTGACACGGTAAGTTGACAGGTCCTTTGTGGTGCCAAACCAATGGGTTGCGCGCCCAACCCGGCTGGCTTAGGTGGGGGCGCGGGTTTAAGACGATCTCGCTCTGTTAATTAAGGTTATTATATTAATATCCTATCTCATTTGATTATACGAAAAATATTTATTTAAAAATGGTACTAAGCTGGTTAAGTGACAGAGCAAATACTTTCCGATATCCGAATTGATCATTTTATTGGAGCAACGTTTACATATTAAGCAACCACTAGTACATGTCGAAGATAAAAAGTGCTATTTACAAGTATATCTCCCCTAATGATATTACGTTTGTGAAATACATAGAATTCAAAATGTTCTAGAGACATCTGTGAAAAAGTATGTACTCGAAATTAGACATAGTTTTAAGTTTCTATAATATTTCGTCTATTTTATGCAACTTTCTTTCTGTAATTACGCACATATTATTTACAGTATTTATTATACGGATACTAAAGAATCGCTAAGATTGCATTATTTTATATTACGTATATAATGTAGAACAGAGTAAGTACAATATTTTAGAAAATTATACAAAAAGAGGTGGTGGTCTATGTAATATAATATAAAATTGTAGTAGGGAGAGCGTGGTGGTATTGCACCCGCGAAATAACTTGAATCAATACGGCGTGCGTCTGCGCATGTACGAAGTATTTGTTTTTGTTTCAATGCACTTTTGTATTAATTTGTTCAACTATTCTAATATGCAAACAGATAAAAAGGAAATATGTTTTCAAATCAGTTCTGGTAAACTGAACTTATTTCCATACTTTCGAAACTAAACATTCATGTATAAAGTATGTTACTATGTGAAAAGTTATGATCATTAAAATATTTAAGTAGGAAATTTAAATAAGAAGAAATTTCTTACGTAATAAATTTCTATTAATATTTGGAAACACAGTTTAATTAGTAAAAAAAATAAAAGAAAAGGAGTAGTGATTAACAAAACAAACTCACAGTAACAAATCCTCGGTATTTCATAGCCTTAGAGAAAATGAGCAACACTAATGTGGGCAAGGCGCCTTCGTGCTATATTTACCCAAGGCGGGTAATCCCGCCCCATGAAGTTTCAATAACACTTAAAAATAGCACTAATACTACTACACAAGTAATTCGGCAAACACGTTCCAGGAGAGATGGATTTGTTGGTTGAGACCATTGGTTGGAATGATTGAATAACAAATTATAATTATAAAGGAAAACAAAAATATCGGACTACATACATATCTCCTGTGAAAGTGCTAATAACTTTTCTACATATTAAAAGCTTAGATTAAAAGGAACCAGTGTTAGTTATGATTTCTATGCAGTTGGTAGTGTGAGGCGGTGAAGCAGGACTAATAATTATTAATATGTTATTGACATCCTAGAACATTTTGAGGATATAAGTACACATATTGTTATTGTTACCCTGGGCTATATAATAGTTTCGTAAGCGTAATATTTAAAAGTATTATTCTTACCAACACCGATTAGGATCGATATTATAATTTACCTTGAGACGAGGTCCTTGGCAATGTAGATGATTTGATTGCCGGTTTTGTCGGCTTTGTATCGGCTTGTTATGGCAAAGAAGTAAGCGGAAAGAAACCAAATACAATAATTATGAGTATGGTTATGATATTAACTACGAAAGTGTAGAGATAGAATTATAGCAATATAATTTGTTTCCAACCGAGAATAAAATTAGTAATCAGACACTGCGCTATGACTGACATTGAAAACTGTATAATTAATTAATAATTTTAATTAGTTTGTTTTCTTAAATATTATATGATACTTATTTAACTCTCGGTGCTTACATAATAATAACACATAGTATGAATTAAGGACATGATATAATATACGATTTAGTATTGACATAATTCAGTATGGTATATTCCATGTTCTTTATATATATGAATCTAGATGAGAAGTAACTTTTTCAGTGTATCGGGAAACACTGCACACTTGGAGATTAGCCAGGTAATATTTTTATTTCGATTTTGTGTGGGGTCCTAACAACTATGAAATACGACATACATTTACATGCAATGTAGATGTCCAGTATCACAGCTCAGGCATCGATATTGTTCTTTAGGAAGTTATTTAACACTACATTTCGTAATGTAATGGGCTCGGTTCATCGTTACTTCAAATTACTATTCATTGGTGAACAACGGACGAGGCATTTTCCTTTGAAGTCGTTGGATTCTGCTTTGCAGAGTTTAATTCCGTCGGTAAGTGTGAGGGTGCTGCACCTGCCTGGTTATTCTTCACTCACTAGTAAAAACTACCCTATGTCCGGAAATAGTCGTGAGACGATTTAAACGTCTTTGAGTTGCGGTGCTGAAGAGCCAGTTAATAATATCTTTTTAGATGTAGGTGAGCCGGGTCGTTGTTGGTCTGCTGTTAAGATAAAAATAAAGGGTCTCCATACTAATTCATTTTCATGGACCTATTCGACCGACATTATACTTTGCTATATACGCTATTCATTTCTAAAATATATAATAACAATTGAACTCCTTGTTAAGTTTAAGTTACATTTAGACATCGTTTCACAGACATTCCACTATTATATCTGTTCTACAAAAATCAATGAAACTGTTGCATTCAAAAGTATTGACTAAACATGACATTCTCACAACAAGCAACTAAAATATTCTCCAATAATTTTTAATATTATTCATTCATTTCTAATTTTATTAATCTTAAATAATAAAAACGTTAATTTTCTTACCTTATGGAATATACCACACCTATGAGTACTATGTAATTTTATTTGATGGACGTGAAGATGCATGATCAATCACTTTTCCAATATATAAAATTGTGTAATTGATTATTCTGCGTTTTTGTGTAGTCAAATAAATATATACTTTATATCCAAGTTTACAAAATTAAGATAATATTTTTGTAAGTTTCTTAGGGTTAGGGGCCATAAAAATTGTAGGTATTATTAATTGTATCGATGCGTTGTAATACAATTCTTACTGATAAAGTCAAATGTATAAGTAACGTTCTAGATCGCCACATACAATATCAATGAAATTTTCTGCTTAATTTATTTTAGTAACACCAAAGGTAATTCGTGGCGAATATATAAAATAAATAAGTTATGAAGAGGCGTAAAAAGAGGAGATTCGAAAACAAAAGCTTGAAGGTTGCGGGAAGTTTAAACACGAAAAGCTCGTGTACTTGTATTGTCAAGTAGATATTCGTAATAAAAGATACTGATGAGATATAAAACGCGAATTCCGATTGTTTCATTCGATTCAATTCGATTAGGCTTGGACCGAGATATAAAAAATTGGATATAAAAATATCAATCTTTATTGGTCATTTTATCCGGTAATAGTTTCATTAATGTTTATTACGAGATACATAATTGCATACCTGAGTGCTGGGGCGAATGTTGTTTTGGCGAATTCATGTCTGGAGGGTCATCGCTAAAGGATACGGATTTCTCAAAAGATACTGACTTCTCTGAAATAAAATATTTTTTACCGAATCAATTATTACTTAGATGCATGTATTTGGAGGCTTTTATTTGGGGTTCGCCATCTATGTTTTTAGTCAGCATTTATAATAATTGCTGTGCCCCTGAGAGGTGACCAAATATTTACAAAAATGATACTTTTATATAAAATGTATTTTCGTAAGAACAATATTCGTGATTTATATTAATGCTTTTGTTATTACTATAGTTTTCCAATTTACTAAATTCAATAAATTGTTTATTATTTCCATCTGTGCCAAATATTGTATATTACAAATGAATATAAATATTATAAGTTTATTTTTTGTTTATTGTACACGATAACAATAATAATAGGTACGTGATTTATTAATTTAATATTTTAAATGGTAATAATACCAGAAACTGTAATACGTTAACACGTTTTATTTTTCATACTGAATTAGTTCAAATCCTAATAAAAAAGAATATTTTCTCATTCTTCACAATAGCAAGAAGATCGAGACTTTCTAGTCTCGTTAGACAAAAAGCGATCGTTATAAATATACAACTCAATGTTCTGACTCTGTGACTGTTGTATTAATGTCTAGAAACTACATCGAGGTAAGCAGAACACGCAAAAAATAAACTGTCATCATGATGTATGTGTATACACAGTACAGCAATTTTGTAATACCCGTAATGCGGAGTAGGGATTGTTTGAAGAAAAATAAGTTTCTACCAATAAAACAACTTTAAATTAGACAGCAATATGTCTATTTGTGTGCAGTAAATATGATTAACCATGTTAACCAGTAATTGTATTAAATAACATAGAGCTATAAGACAGTCGTATGGAGAAACGGATCTTTTATAGGGAAATATTATTACAGGGTCCTATGAAGAGTAGCTAAAAATATGATATATTTCAAGACCAAATAAGTTATAAGACATAGTGTTCTGTGATCGTTTCAATCTTTAATTAGCTATTACTTGCAACATCAGTCAGTGAAAAACGACTTCGCTACCCAGGACAAGAGCAATTATATAACGCTGACTAAGTGGTCTCCTTTAAACCAACGCATTTTAAGGTATAATTTTTAACTATAATTTGGTTTCGATTTCTACTTGCATTAAAAGAGATGTGCTCAATATTGTGAAAGTAAAAAATACATTTTTTAATACATTTGCTCAAAAAGTAGATTTGCCATTTGTGTTTAGCGTGTGGAAAGTTATTGTTTTGTGCACACTAGTGCTTCTTGCTTTCCTCCTGCATGTAACCTTCAAATGCACGCAGGAGGTTTTGAATCAAAAAGTTTTCTCAATAAAAAATTTCTATGAAGTGACTATTGTACAGCGTAAATACTATTAATACGCAATTAAAACTATTTTGAATTTTTGGATAAATTATAGTCATTGAATTGGCTGAATGCATAGAAACCGTTGCCCTGTCATGACCTCAAAAAAAAGCCTTATTCCGCGAAATTGTATTTCTGCGCTTTTTTATGATTAAAATTTTAATAAATGAGTTCTAATAATTATTGCAACTTTTTTCGAAGATATATAAAAAAACCGTTCGATGCACGTGCAGAATTGTCATTTCCACTCGTTCCTATGTTGGCCTAAGCCTTCGGTTATGGCAATAAACTGGGACTCGTGAATGAATGAGATACTTTCCGCACTTGTAACGAAATGTACTATTTTAATACATTTGCTCAAAAAGTAGACTTTTTCATAGGTGTTTAGCGTGCAGTGAGTTATTCTTTTCCCCACAAGTGTTTTTTTGTGTTCCTCCTGCATATAACTTCCAAATGCATGCAGGAGGTTTTTAATCAAAAAGTTTTCTGGACAAAGTTTTTGCATACAATGACTATTTTACGGCGTAAGTACTATTAATAAATGAATTAATTTTAAAATAAATTACTTTTTATTATAAACGTATAATGTACATAAATAAATAACACAATTAAATTTATTTTGAATTTAGACAAATTATTAATTATTATTGAATTGTTGAATTGGCTAAATGCATAGAAACCGTTGCTTTTCGCCATTTTTATGACTGAAATTTGAAAAAAACATGTTCTAATAGTGAGTGTGATTTCCTTTCGTTGTTTTATTTTTTTCGCAAATGTATTAAAAAACGTCTTTAGAAAGACTTTCTTTTGTCTTTCGCACGTGCGGAAATGTCATTTCCACTTGTCCCAATTGTTGACCCGCGCCTTGGGCTTCAGTCAACAAACCGGGATTCGTGAAGAAATGACACAGTTTCCGCACTTGTATCGAAATGTGCTATTACCATAAGGTTTTCTTCTTTTATAGTATGGCAATGGTTAAAAATATTTTAAGTCAAATTACATTTGAAATTCAAAGTGCGGAATACAAATTTTTATACCTATATCTTAAAATATATACAAACGTTATGGGTATATGTAGAATGAAACACTACGAAAACTTTAAATATGGTGCGGACGTGGCAACATGACCATACGGTTGATAGTGACACTGGAGTGGGACAGCATGACCATGAAAAATTGCAAAAATTAACTGTTATTGGATAATAGTACAATAAATAACACAAATCAAAGACACATAACGAAGTAATAAACATTGACTTTTACCTAGTAATATGCAGATTTTTATGGAACACGATGAAAAGAATCTTTATGCAATTATCAAATTGGACCAAACAATTGCAGACCAAGCATGATATATATTTCAACGCAGACCTTTTCTCGACCATAAAAACTGTACTTAATGTGCTGTATGTATTTTAAAATTAATCTATACGTTTATGTGAAATAAATGAAATACAATGACAATGAGGAAATAGGTACGTATTATAAAATCTCAAACAAAGGTCGGTTAAAGATAGGCTGAAAAAAGAATAATCCACACGAGTTAGCAAGCAATCTGTCTGTGAACTATCGTATGTATGGATACTGCATAATGCATCGCGAATGTTAATTTTGGTAGATGGGTAATTTTCCCTAACACCACTGCGTTCACACATGGTGCACGTCTATTGCAATCCAGTGAAAGCTGCTTTCCCTTGAAAGCATTCCGTAACGTGCGGAAGAGATTAGTACTTATTAGGTCCTCACATTATAACTCATGAGGTAAGTTGAACCGTCAATATGTGATTATGTTGCACTCATTTCGGAATTCCATTCTATGCAAGTGCAAATACTAGTTACGATGACCACTTTCATTTGCAGTGCATTACAATATACAAGATTTTTTCTGCCTTGCATCCTAGAATCAATCATACAATATATCGTAAATTGAACACATTAGCAATGCATTAGCAAAATTTTGGACCGCGATCAATTACACTTACGAAATCTGTCTTTCCCTAATTTGGGAGGTCTCTCGTAGCTGGCATATCGTACTGCATCTGAGTGTAGGAAATTCAATTTCATTTTAGCTTTCTACATTGAATGATTTTGTTAAACAGGTTAACGAAATAATCAAACAACATTAACAAACAAAGCTTGCACTAGTTCTTAATTTTGCGCTACTGACACATAGAACATCAAAACAAGACATATACATAATTTGGTAATCACAAGAGGTATTTGATTTCTACGTTTAGCTTCTTCTCGTGGAGATTGCGTCCTGAAAGACTACAGAATAACGATAAAATGATAATCATACCTTGAGAAACAGCTCTAGCAGAGTAGGAAGATAAATCATTGCGAGAAGCGATAGCCGGAACTGCAGGACCCGGTGGTACTTGCAGAGCCTGTTGCACTAATCCAGTGAGGTTAGCCAGCTGGCGTTCCATTTTTTCGACACGAAGTCTCTGCATTTCTTCAACCTGGCCCAATCTAGAAGAGCGCGCAAAATCACGCAAATTCTTACAACAGAACACAGCAACATTCTCGATAAACTAAAGAAAGTTGGCATAGATTATGGTAGCCTTATAACACATTCGCATTATGGCTGCAATGATAGTCGCTTGGCTCCTAAGATTGTGGCCACAATATCGCACCGCACTTTGTCGGTCAATATGTCTGATCAATATGTCTGAGTTAAAAAAAATTGCGGGTATGTTCCTTTAGAACTATGAAATTTGTCTGAGGATTTAGCGAATACGTAAGTATATTAAATGACAAAGAAATCTTGCTAGCAATTTAGGTTATTTCTTAGGGTTTTTTAGCGTTTTTCTTGGTACCTGGCGTCGTATGGTGGTCGACCCATAGGGCGTGGGGCTGTTGTGATTGGATACACGCCATAGGCATCATCGACAATGACTCCATCACTAGAAAAAATAAGTAAACTTTGTGATAATAATAATTTGATTATTAAATAAATCTCCATATTTACTAAACAAAAACAATAACGAATCTCTTGAAATTTCATATACAGAGTTAATTAATACTTAATCGCTAGAATATAATTCTAAGATTTCTAACAAAAGGTAGATGACACTGATCTGTGATGTTATGGTTACCGCCAAGAGAACTGGTTATATTCCAATTGAAAGAGAGTTGAGGTCAGCCAAATACACAAATTGAGCGTTCTGTAAGAAATCAACAGCAACATTTGTTTGTCACCATCAATAAACTAAATTGTTCATATTTATTTGCTACATCTATATCACCATCATCATATCAGTCCGTTATCACCCACTGCTGGGTATAGGCCTCCCTTAATTTTTGCCAGCCTCCTTCGATCTCGTGCTTTTCGTATATATACTTGTATTAAAAAGATAAAAAATTGACTGTGTAGCTTTGGTGAAACATGACCAGGTTAGCAAATATAAACATAAGGAAGTCTCAAAAACTCGTTATCTTTTTTAATATGACTTAGCCAAGCTATATTTACCTCACTTTCCCCAACGTTCGTATCTATATAATAAATTAAAAATAACTCTTACGACATAAAATAACAAAATAAAAAAAATTATGCAATGATTACAGATGCAAAATCTTTGGCAAAAAAACACTAAAAGCATTAAATTAAAAAAAAAAGAATCACGGTCCAATTTCGACCACTGGGTGACTACTAGCTTTTTAATACCTCAAACTAGTGACACTTTTCCTTTAGAACTAGTAGCTTTATTTTCTCACCTAGCTTCTTCATCGATAACTGGATTAATGTTGGCCCTGTTGGCAGAAGGACCGAGAAATTGCGTGTAATAGGGATCTTCGTAGGGCCCGCGGGGAGTAGCGCGCTCAGGTGAAGAAGACATGTAAACTTCATTTCCGTGTACTGCAAGTAAATTGTCGTAAAGATAAGTGCTTCAGTACATACTCAGTATGTGGTCAGTACTCAATACCAGTACCGAAAGGATAAATCGAAAACACTGTTTTTAATTTCAATTTTAAAACGTATCCCAAAATGTTCGGTCTGTAGATAATACAAAGATCCCTAGGATTCGTGTATTGCTAAAATAAAACATTTATATTATTTGCTTCTGTAATAAAAATGAGCTGAAGGAATAGTTTACGGCTTCGGGATGTTGAATTGATCCATAATACAATCAAGTGAAGATTTTTTAACGCAGTGTGACAATAATCAGATCGTAAGTTGCATCCAGACGAGCACAGCTTAAATAATTAAAACGATGAAAACATTCGCCTATAAAAAAACCGGTAATGGACTATGCGTGACGGTAAACAAAATAATTTCATGTTTACTTTTTCTTCAGACCGAATATTTTGGACTTCCTCTCTAAATTATTCATTGAATATGTGCTTTATGTAAAAAGCAAACCTGAGTAACATGTACAAGCATGCGATAGTAAATGTGATACAAGGTATGAAACTAGGGACGTGTATATAAATGTTTGAATTAAATTTGTAGCGACCTCGATGACAATGTGATCAGAAATTAAACGCTCCATAAAATACCTCCAAAACCATTTATAACCAGCGATTTAAGTAATCAAACTTAAGACGTGAGAAGAGTAGCAAAAGGACACCGCGGAGAGAACATTAATTAAAAATTACATATAAAATTTTATTTCTCGGTGTTATTAATCATTATCATATTAGTATTTTTGTTATTGAGGTAAGATAAAATATTTAATCAAATAATTGTTAGGTATATAGTGTACCACGACATCAAGCGTAATGCAAATTAAGTCATGGAAGCGGAAGTAACGTTTTGAAGCACGAGGTTCTGGTTACCAGGAATAGTGTAGAGTTGGTCGGCGCTTCGGGGACATTCGACTCCGAATGGGAAGCAGCGTTCGGAGCTGACTGCGTGCCCGTACGAACGCATCGGCTTTCTCGGCACCGACGGACCTAGACACACACCTTCTTGTACCTAATGCTTTTGACCCTAATACCGCAGGTTTATCCATACTTGTGTTTTAATTCTTCGGGGAGGAATTTAGCTTGATGTGTAGGATAAAAGGGATTCATGACAATATATGGACGATCGCAGATGAGATTTATATGTGCGGAAATCGGTTATAATTACCTGGTGCAGGTAAAGCCTTAACGCGCTCAGTTGGTACGGGAGGTGCTGCAGGAGAATAAGCACGTAGTACAGAACCACCTCGCGGTAAGGTACTGGGGGCTGGGCCACCCATGTAATACGCAGGAGGTTTCGCCTGAAACAACAGAAAAAAGAATTAAGCTTTTAAAGTATTGTAATTTTAATAACCTTAATTATTTCTACAGGTCGGTCAAAAAGTTCGCGGTATAGAGTGGTTTAGTATTATGAGTATATGTAATTAAGCTTGAGTGAAATTGTGTCTGAGTTATAAACCATAGTTATAGTTATCGAAATAAACCATTCTGGAATAAAATGTCGACTATGGAAATAATATTTTCGTGCTCCCATCACATCCCGCCACAAATCATTCCGTATATCATTCGTTTATAGGGACTCGTGTCTGGGTAACTCCAACCTCCATCGAAAATTACCAGCGTTCAGGGTGGCCGTACGAGGCCACGTCTTCGAACCTCGCAGAAATGGTTGGTATGAATATCTCATAAAATCATTTTTAATGTTCTCAAAGAATATCTTGGAATGTCAAAATCGTCGACATTTACAGTTTTCGGACGAGTTTTGGGACCATTGTAGACACAACAAGGATAAAAATTTGAGCTGGTTCATTACTAGTGAAGAAACGGGTTCATCATGATAAACTTGAGTTCAAACAGGAATCCATGCAGAGATAAATAAATGCTACCCCACCCATAAAAAAGTTTACGAAAAAGTAAAATCAGCCGAAAAAGTTTTTGAGACCGTTTTTGGGGCACAGAGAGGATCATGTTCAACTATCATAATAATAATAATATATATTATATATAATCTTTAGTAATATTTTAAAGAGTAAAGAACTAATTTTGTGACTATATGAGTAAATATGTATACGGAGGATAAGTTTCGGAACCATGGCACCCATTTGAAAAATTATGTTACCATTTGAAAGATATATTATTCTCGATGGAGGTAGGTCATATATCTTGTAAATATAATAGCAATTAGTTAATTGTAAGAAAAGAATCCATATCGCCAACCTTTCGGAGCAGTTAAAGAAGTTTTGAAGGAGAAATGACGAGAAAAATTGATGAAAGATGTAGTGATGCATAAAAATCATATTTTGATAGCTGCCTCACGCAATTGCGACCTCCAAATGTTAAACCACCCGCCGTACATCCCAGACTATGTTGCCTACGTACGATTGATTACTTATTTGCAAAACTTAAAAAAATAGCTTCGTAGGAATTTTTTTTGTGACGATGAAGAGGTCATGTCTACGATATCGTTTTATTTGCAAGACAGACAAATAATTTGTTGTCAAATGTATGAGGGATAGAAAGCAATATACTGAAACGGAAAAAAACACAACCATATTGATTTTCCTTTTCTTCGTCCTCATCCCATAAATTCTTTGACTTTTACAGTTCCCAATTTCTACATTGTAGAAATCCAATAGATTACGATTTATAAATTCTTCATCCGGAGACAATTCGTATTTAGATACGTTTAAATTGCGGTAACTTTTAATATGTATTTATGTATTAGTAGATCAGGAAGTATATAATTCTAAGACCTTTATCTGCCAATACTATTTGAACATAACATAATTTATGCAATTAAAGTCAAGAATAAAAATTGTTTCTTAGCGTATACTTGTAATGCACATAAATCATAAACATTGCAATATATCGCAGGAAAACAATAACTGAGACCTGAGTAATCCATGTGTAATTTAGAGTCATGTTATTAACTGCAAACATAATTTACAAGAACATTGCCGGTGTAGTCAGAGAGCAGCAATGTATCGCTAGAAATGTTTCGCGGTTTATAAACATCATAGCAATAACAATTGCGGTAGAGGAGTGAAAGAGATCCCAGTTGTCGTTTTGTTTTAATAGAGAAAGCACTGGAACAATTCAAAATTTCCATTGCGATTGAGTGGAAGGTTAAATCGAGTAAAGATTATCTTGGAAGTAAGGTCTCAACCAAATCTTTCTTCGACGGAGTAATATTATTCTAAAACAAACCGATGTTTTAGATAAAACACGACCTGTAGAAGTTTTACTTCGAAAAGTGCATCAAGACAAGAGCGCATCAAGAAATACCCACGCGCATCTGTGAAGTTTTGAACCGAAAATTGGTAAACGCGGCAAATATAATTTTATATCTTAGATATATTAAAAGTATATCGTGTAGTATTAATGGAAAACTTTGAAGTAAGAACACATTTTGTATAATAAGTATTCTTATGATTAATTTAAATTGTCAAGTAGGTAAGCAAATATTTCTTCATTACATTTTTCAACTTCTTCATTCAATTTGAGTTTACTATCTATAAATGTTAATTGAAATCAAATTTTTTTCTTGTTGTCTTTCTTTGTTTTCTATCTTTTTCGCGTGTGTCTACCATACGAAACAGGCCTACTGTTTGAGTTTTTCTATAGCCTATGTTTGAATTTTTTATACCCTAATGAACTTTTTTGTAATTGTTACAGAACTAGTACGATGTTGTGGACATTATGCTTAGTGGTATTGACTTTTATCGTGACTACTGGAGATACAATTAACAAACCTGTGTATAAAATTGCACTTGCACAGAAAGGATATGCACAGGTACGTTATATTTTGTGATTGACTTTTTAAAAATATAAATACTGATTAAATAACTTATATCAAAATAAACCCCATCATTGAGAGAAAATATTTCGAGAGAAGAATAGAGGAACGACAAAGAAAAAGAGACGATATGAAAAAAAACAACAGTACACAATACTATTAGCAAATACTTTAATGGACTTTAAGTCTCAACAATATACAATTTTCTAGTATACAACTCTAATTTCAGAAAACATAATCGTTACTTTGAAAAATATGAGCCGCAAATGAAACTATGTACTTGTATCTATTTTTATTAGGGTTTTTATAAATTTTTCATGTTACTTTTTTAAATTGAAAATTTTGTAAATTGCTTTAGACATTATTCCGACAGTAAATCCTGTTAAGTACTACTGTAAAAATTTATATTACGTATGATAATTATCATAAAACCTTTTTTACTAGTGATGCAGGAAAAAATCTTTTTAAGTTTTAATTAAAAAAAAAAGGATTTAATAAAATTTCTGTTGATTTTCTAAAACGACTATTTAAATATGAATTTCTTGAAGATTGATCTGTCTAAAAAACAAACACAAGTTTTTTTATTCAGTACTCGTTAATGAAAATTTTAGTTTGGTCCTCCTGGATACCTGCTCAGGTCAGAATTTTTTTGACTGCCTTGGTCACAGTTTTTTCTTAAATGCAGTTGTGACCAACTTTAAATAGAATAGTCCTCAAAGAAGTTCGTTACAAATATCCATGAACTCCAGATATTCACTTAACGCCTATATAGATAGACGCCGAGTGGTTATTCCACATTAAAGATATCGTCTAGTTTTGTGTTGCCATGTGACTGAGATAACATTTTATCATTGCAGTTTTTGCAGTATGATGTAGAAACACCGCCTTTGAGAGAATTTACCTTCTGTATTTGGGTTCGCGTCTTTACTCTTGATAATGATCAGAGTATTTTTACATATGTGGGTAAGTTATTATAAGGATAAATATGATTTAAATCTCTAGGGTAGAATAAGTTGACAATATATATATATATATATATATATATATATGTACATATATACTTTGGTTTTGTGACTAAATTATATAATATAATAGGGCTTCCCAAAAGGATTATAAAATCAATTAAGTCATTTATATAACTAGTAGTATATAATCTTTCCGTGACTTTCACGGATCTATCCGTGAATCCTACCTGGCTAGCTACCACTTTCCTGCTTGACTCGTCGTGTTTCGGCTGGGGGCTTAATGATAGCCAGTACTTTCTTTCTTCCTATTTAATAGCCGACAACGCATCAGTAATATCTTTAGTTTTACTACCGTCCACAAGCGACGGTGACTACTTACCATCAGGTGGTTACTTTACTCGTTTGTCGGCATTTTGGATTTGTGAACGTAAATCAAATTTGACGGAGTTCTTGCAAAACCTAACATAGAATGAGACTTATATATTTACTTATCTTGAATGATTTGTTGTAACACACACACACACACACATACAGATTTTCACATAATACAATATGTTGTATCACATGATAAATGTAAATAAATATTAAACTTGTCATAGATTTTAAGACAACGCTAATCTTATATATTATTCCGTGACGGGCGTAAATAGTGGCGACACAGTTTATACTATTGCCGCTGTTTACGATCATTAATAATATTATAAAATTGATTTTGGTTATAACAAATAAATCTTCAATTATTAAATATTTAAGTATAGATCCTTTGTTAATGCGAGTACTATTTAAATTCGACAATTTCTTGCTTGGTAAGATTAATAAAGGCGTAGTTGTAGATACGACTATATTAATTATATACTTTTAATCCAATTACTGTGGAATAGAAAAAGAGCCTATCCCGAACTGAGACATTTTAAGATTTACAGCTATTTAAAACCCTAAATAGAAACTTGACTATGCTATAAATTTATGAAATAGCAATTTCACAGCAGATCAGCCTGAGAAACGCCTCATTTCTTCGTTTTGCGTCATGGTTGATTTTAATCCTCTTAAGAGTTGAATGGCAAAGAGACACTTTTTATATGTTGCCTTAGTAAGCTTCAGTAATAAGTTTTTATCCTCTAAATAAATAGAATAAAAGTATGTTGCTATATCTTGTAATCTGTTGCCTTTTAGTTTTTTTTTAACTACCTAAAACTTTTTAATGTGGTTTACACAATTATTGAGATTTCATTAGGAAAATTAATGTCCATATTAATATAAAACCCATTTTAAAGGATAGCCTACTGAAGCCTAGTAAATATTTAAGACATTATTGGATCTTTCGTAACACGTTTGCAAATGCAAAACAGAATGTAACAAGAGAAATAACATAATAAAAACAGTTAAATATATTTATATAAATTGACAAGGACAAATAGTTCAGCACCATTTTCTCTTCTGCTTATCATCAACCGATTTTAGATTTCAATTTAAATTCTAAACATAGCGTCATTTAATGATTATGGAAGAATTTCCACCACTAGGTGAACACTAGTACATTAAATAAACTTCAAATAATATTTGGGAGATAACTGTAACCGACCCGTACGAAACAAAATTATACACGAAGCTTTGTTTTGCTTACTTATTTACTTTTTCCTGTCGGTTTGATATACAAATAAAGAATTACAATATTTTATTACAGGGACTATAAGGACTCAGATTTTTTTGATTACACATATCATTAATACGAGTATAAAACCGATCGCAAACAGGTCTTAAGGCCCTAGAGAAACAATATAGAAAAGGCCCCCTGGCTTCTAGTAATTAACGAAATAAAATGCCTAATTTATTACAATTGGCCTATTAATATTTTACCAGTGAAAAAATTGTTTTGTTTTTAATTTAAGAACAATGTTATCATGTTTGTTCAAAGTAAAAAATTATGTAAAAGGGAAAATTGTTTGCTAATGTTTACTAGTTGGACTTTGGATATTTTTTTTTCTAAGTCTCTATTGTGGTGGTCCTTCTTTTGTGAAGGCACCGGGGTTCTACCTCCGGATGCCCTCCCCTAGATCCGGCCCTGATCGCAAAACAACTTAAATAAATATTAGAGTGTAAATCTTTACTGCGACATAGTTTCTGTTGACAAGAAAAATAAGTTTAATATAACAGTAAATTTTTATTAAAAAGGCATTATAACAATCACGTTATCTTACTAAGTTTTATGTCATAAATCCAAAATGTTGCTAGTGCAAGCGTGGGCCTCGATCGGTAACTATAATATGGCAAAATATGGATGTCGTATCTAACTATAACCAACGTTTAAATTGAAATAATTAACGGTAATCAATCACATGGATCAGTCCAATCAATGGACAATCAATCAATGGGCTCGGCTGAAACGATTTTACAGAAGCGTTAATCCATATAATTATAAAATTTTATGACAATTTTCGTTGCGATGTTTCTAATGATCATAATTTTTTATCTCTTGAAGCGTTACAGTGGAACTATTTTATCACAAACCACGAACGCCCAGTGGGCCAATGCCCAACAATGGCTGGGCTTCACTCTCCTCTCACAATGAGAGGGGTTAAGACCATAGTATGCCACGCTAGCCAAATGGAGATCGGCAGACTTGAAACACCTTTAAGAACATTTTGGAGATCTCGTTCCTCACGATGTTATCATTCACCTAAACAAAGTGATTATTCATTTGTTGTCAATACTAATAATAAAAGTATAAAGTGGTTGAATCTGTACATTCAACATTTGTTGGAAATTTTGATGTGGGTAGACTTAAAAACTAAAATATTTTTTTTGTATTTTTTGCCTATTTGTTTTATTGTCAACGTATTGCACTAAACCAATAAGCAGATTTGGATTATATTTGGCAATTTAGTAGTTTATATTGTGGGTAATAATTTAGGACACATTATTAGAAATCAAAGGATAATATGGACGTTCTATTAAGAGGGTAGTAAATAAAGTTTTTAACACTTTCACTGCAGCTATTATAATAAATTAATATGTTTCTTATTCGCATAATTAGAAAAACGCATCACTAAAACAATGTGGGGGTATCTCCAAACGTTCTGTGAAGCGAAGGTAACATATAAATAATTTGGAAATAGAAGTGCCAGAGACTGATCTTTAAACCATTAAGCTGCTAATGCTTAATTAACGTAACAGAATAGAATTATTTACTAACTGCAAAATCAGGAATATTAGCCGCTTTATGAAATTAAGTATCATGTTACCTTTTTGTAAATTTCAATTGCGTAATTTTTTAGTAATTTTTAAAATTTGTGTAAAAATTGGGTAGCATATAGGCATAGGTAAAATATAAATTGAGACAGACTGGTATTCTGCGAATCTGTAATTTTTATTTAATTATTAGTTAATCCCCACAGTGCCGATATTTTAATGTATTTTAACCACTATACGTTTTATATTTATGTTACAATTTTTATGAGATTTTCACTAGTCTGTTAGCTCTAGAATGGGCCACTCAATGATAAATGGACATCGCTGTTCCTCAATAACGAAACGTGCTTCAAGTCAATAATAAAATATTAAACTCACTTTTAAATTGGCTCTTCATCTGAAACACATCCTCTTAAAATCCATGCAGGATACCGTCAGAATCAAACTGGATGATACTAGCGACTCACCAGAGGGACCGGCCACTCGTCTCATTCGTTAACGAGCAGAGTGTATGTAGGGATCATACAGAGACTGAGTTCCTAAAGCCCCGCAAGAAGAAATTTATGATTACTTATTCTAACACTCGTTCTATTTTCATATAAAAATATTTTGTATGACTACTGGTGCCGCATGTCACAAATCGATGTGAATAGAAAGTGAACTGCTCTACCATATACTAGGATTGATTACTAGAGCATTGAGCAAATTTTATTGCGTTATCATTATGTTAATTATATAAAATATCGCAATAGCTGACGACCCTATTTCGTGAAAGCCACTGACATGTGGTCACCGAACATTTTTCTGTTTTAAGCAACTCTGAGTACTAAAAACTTCTACGACAATTTCGAGTTGATCGATTTCACTAGCGCAACATGTAAAATATTTGAAGTATTCTGAACTAAAAATATATGAATAACGTAATATCTACTTTTATAAATTATCACCATCATTACAAACCACATCATCTCAGTGCTAAGCTTGGGTTTCCTCTCGCAAAGAGAGAGGTCCAAAGTCTACCACGCTGGCCAAGTACGAAGTGGCAGACTTCACACACCTTTGAGAACATTATGGGGAACTCTCAGGTGTGCGGCTACCTCACGATGTTTTCCTTCACCGAAGCAAAAGATAATTAATACGCACATAAATTGAGCAATTAGAGGAGTGGGTAGACTATTACTGCTACATACATTACAATTATCAATAATTAACAGTTTTATTGTTAATATTCTTAGACCTTGCCTGAAATGTGATGAATACATAAAACTACTCTTACATACCGAGCCGTGATGAATTATGGGACCTGTCAAGCTGAGTTACGGTGAACAAATACGATGAAACGAGATCATAGCGACCTTCACACCGATCCACTCAAACAGTGATACCGCACTAAACTATGATGAGCCTCAACCGAACCCCTCGTTTTATGCCACATTTTAATTTTATTAATTAAAATTTAATTTTTTTAATTTAAATTTAATTATTTAAATGTAATTATTTTAATAGACTTTCGTTTTCTTATCATACTGATTATTTTACAAATGCGGGAAGCCAATTACTGAGGAAAGTGAACACAACAGATTTATTATTCTAGTACCGAAAACTTTCAACGAATTATTTTGTAACTGAACTTTAATAATAGGGCCAAAGACTCATTGTCATTACTGTTACATAAAATATATAAACAGTTATTTTACTAACTTCTGCATTAAATTGCACAAATATCAAGTCTCTACAATGTAGGTATAGATCAAAGTCAGTTTCAAAAGCATTTTCGTATACATTACGCCCGATTGAAGTAAATGAGGCGGCATAATTTATGAGCCTACGATTAGCGACTTCACGATCTACTTGTTCCGTTTTATTATGTTTTTATGCGATTATATTTTTTCAGCAAATGGCAACAACCGTGTCGTAAGACTTTGGCTGGATACAGGTGGGCGTAACGCTAAAATTTCTATCGATGAAAGAATTTTATCAAATATTCCCGTTGATTTCGAGAAAGATTCATGGAGACACGTTTGCTTGTCCTACCAATCAGACCATGGAGCCTGGGCACTATACATCGACTCGCGTCTTGCGTCCTGCGAAGCTGCGCAAAATGTGAGCATAAATATATATTATGTTTTGCGAATGTTATACGAGATCCGTTTATTTTTACCACAATCCAGAGGAGATGCCCTGCCCTTTACTAATGCAAAATGATATGCGTTAATGCTGAACATGCATGATAAATGATCCAATAATTCATTCAAAATTGAGGTCACTGCTTGCACGAGTTAAATAAGCTAAAGGCAAACATTGCGAAATGTGTATAACTCAAGGTTGGCAAGAATGTTCATGTCGAACAAATATGACCACCGTGGCTTATAAGTACATCTATGTATATTTCAAAAATTCTATTATGTTACATACGCCTCATGCAGGCAAACAATGCTGCCGCACGGAGACATCATCAAGTCAATACAATCTAAGAGAGGATTGTCCGCTTTTACGATTCGAGCTTTAGGATTGTTTTGATGAAACATTTTTTTATATCTTGTTGATAGGAAAAACAAGGCATAGGCATTCAAGAGATAGGACCCACTTTTTCGTGTGGCTTCAAATAATATCATGTCTGTGACACATACCAGCGATTCATGTATGTCAGTCGCTCGATTTCCTTCCACACTAGTTACGACATATTTGTGATAGGCGTCAAATAGGTATATAGTCAGATGTACGTATATATTTGGGGTTACGTACATTGCGAAATTGGCTACATAACAAAATAGGCCAAATATAATGCACGACTGCATCTTTTATACTACGCAGTAAAAGTTCTGAAGAAACATGGTTACATCTTATTAGTAGTCTACCGGTATGCAAAACAAAGAAATTTAATCACACTGAGAATGACTGAAGCGTATTCCACATCGCTACTCCAATGAATTTATTAGCATTTTTTAATACGTCCACTCCTTTCAAGTTGGAACTGGAAATTTCAAAAATCCGTTTCAACGTTTTACGTGACTTAACACCGAAATTTCTTTCTTAACACAGAAACACAAAAGCTTATTATTATCATTTAATTTAACAATCTAATTATTTAATATTAATAAGTCTTGAAATGAAACGCCCATAATTAAATGATAACTAAACAATTTATATGTTACGACAATTCTTTTGCATTTTCTGAACGTCATAAGTTTTTAAGCCGTATTACTGGTAATCATTAAGAAAAACTATAAAACAGATACAACTTTAAGAAAACCGATAGTTGTTGTATTGCCAACCTTCACTTTTTTCGTGATTTATTTAGAATTACGGAAGTGCAACAAAACGGCGAGTAAATATCTCTTTACAAAGTAAATTTACAAAACTTTTTTATTGGCTTTTATACTTGTATTGGCTGGTTACTGCACGATCCATTGAATATATTCAATTCATAGGAATATCATTTTTAACTTACTAAAATATCTTTCAGCTCCATGGCCATGTTTTACCTGGAGGGGGAAGCATAATAGTTGGATACGGAATAGCGAATAACGGTAATATATTAATTATTGTTAAATAAAAATGTAAATTATGATAGTTACTTAAACATTCGGATTCGAGTGATGTTACAACAATAGTTAAATCTCGATCTAAAAAGGTCCGTTAACAGCGAAACATTAGTGGTCAATTCAAAGGTTTACTTATATTGTGCTACTCAAGCCAAGATATCTTAGTAAAAAATGAAATGACTTAGTAAGTGAAGCAAAGTTTAGTGCCATTCTTATTTTACTGGGAAAAACCTTTTTGAATTAGTATCGGAAAATAATTATTTAATCTATTTGGTTTTTGTGCACCTACAATTTTTTTCTGGTACCACTTCAGATAACTTGAACTAATAATTCTAATTTTTTATTGTTACAAACCCGTATAAGATTGAACTCGGGCCCCTCTCGCAGGAGATCAATGTTTTCAACGAAGGGTCCATTCACCAGCCTATTTTTAGACTCCTCATGAATTAATATTATGTTTTTATGCGATTATATTTTTTCAGCAAATGGCAACAATAATATAAATGTGCAAATATGTTCACGTCATTTGAAGTGAAAGTTATTTAACTTTTAATATTTTATTAATATCACAATACTTTTTTCAGGAATTCCAAATGGCTTAGAAGGAGAAATTTTCGGCGTTAATATGATATTAACTTCTTCAATAGAGAGAAATTATAGTATCAAATCGAATCCTCAATATAAACAGAAGTCATTTCATAAAAATAAAGTTATTGAAAATAATAACCTTCGATACACAGTATTAGGAGATATGAATATAGAAAAAAATAAAAAACGAGCTAAAACTGACTGGACTTCACCACCTTATTTGAATGAAAGCAAAAGTTATATTAAGTTTAAAACTCCATACAGTTTCTTTGAACATGATGTGGGCCAATCTCTTTCTTCCATAAATACAAAACCTGGTGTTACGTCTACTGAGCAAGAAATTTGGGATTTAACATCAACAGATATAGTTCGAAATACTAATAATGATAAAACCAATTTTTGGAAAATAATAAATGAAGCTGGAAGCATAGGAAAATTTAAAAATAACATAAATTCAGAAATTTCTACTTCTGGAACTCAGTCACTTCTTAAAATTTCGGAATATGAAACTCCTCCACATTTAAATCCCCGCTTTAAGAATCCGGTCTCAGTTCACAATAATAGGGTAAGTAAAATGCCTGATTTAAATCAAAATACAAAGAAACTCTTGAAAATAGAAGACACTGAAACTCCGCCACCCCCAAGTACAAGTACTAAAGTTTACGGCAAATGGACAAGTTCGCAGTTTGCGAGTAGTGTTTTAAACTATCTTAAGAGCATTAATTTCAATCAAAGAGAACATAAGAAAGTACCTTCGACAATACCGCTTCTTAAAATATCAGATGCTTTTCCTTATGCATCAGAAATTAAAGTGTCTAAAGTCCTCCCATCTTTTAAATTTCAAAGAAGCAATTTTATAGACAGACGTCTAAATAAACACAAACGTGATATTAAATATCCAGATGTACAAATATTACAAAATTATATAAGACATGAAATCATAAAATCTCACGCTCAATTACAACCAAAGTATGTAGAAGTTACTAACAGAGGTCAATCAACAAAAAACAGGGAACACAGATTTTATAGAGAGGTAGATACTCCGCAATCGAACGAAGATTCTAGTAGTGACGAAGAAATAAAACCGAAGCCTTTTAGTAGGGTTTCTAATTTAAAAATAAATAAATATTCGAACGGCTATAAAAATAATAAGTTATTAACAATACTTCCTTTTTTGAAGTCATTAGAATATTACACAGATAACCTGGAACCGAATAACAATGAAAAAACTACAAGTCCAAACGATGTATATTTAAAAAGTTTATCAAATGGTAATAAATGGCACAATGTTAAGTCGTATAGTAATGACTATACACCTCGACAAGTCAGTATTGATTCCCCACTTAAAAATAATATGCAAGAAAAAATTGCTGAATCAAATAAAAAACTTCCATCAATTCGGTTAAAATATAAAGCTGAAAGTCAGAAACTTGAAACAATTGAAGATGATAGGATTATTCAAGGCAGAAATTTAGCATCTGATGTATCGAACCAGTCAAATCAAAATATAGACTCAGTGTCATTAATTAAATATAATTACGGTTTCTTACCTAGCCATGATACGAAAATATTGTTGTCAAATAAAATGGATCATGTTTTAAAAGACAGTAGAAGCTCTAATAATAAATTAAATAAAAGTATTTTCCATAAACAGGTCAAATTAGGAAATGCATTAAATGAGCAAAACGTGATCGGCAACAACGAGAAACAGAATAAACAGAGTTTCTTAGGTGGAGTCGAAACAATCCCAGATGTAAACAGATACAGATCTGATATAGATCATGAAACCGGAAACGTCCCTCCATCACTTAGGCCAAGAATTTGTAAAAATGTTGAATTGTATGATCGTCTTTTTTACGTACAACCTGATGGAAGCATCGACGTAACACACATTTTATCGCCGGTCCGAGAAAAAAATACCGGAATAGAATTTATTATGCAAAATTATAAAACATGTTCGTTAGAAAATTCAGATTTAGACAATAGTCCTTTATTATTCATAGACTGGAAAAGAACACCAGTTAGGCTGTTTGGTGGAGCATACCCGAAAAAAACTACTGATCTGTGCGGATTCTTTTAACGTGAGAACTAAAATAAGCAAACAACTATTTACAGAAGTTTTATTTCAGTAATTATGGCATCTGATTTGTTTAATTTAATATTGTAGATGCAAAAATATTACTATCTATTAAGATTATATAATTGGCCTTAACTGTTATTACGTAAGATGATTTTGAAATAATTTATTTATTCTACTGTTTTAAGGTAATATTTTTTTACTTAAACGATTACGAACCAGAATTTTAATTAAACGATTATGTAATCGATATCGGTCAAATATATTGTTTACTGCTTACCATATTTTATTAAACTTTTTTTCAATGTGTTGTGAAACTTATTATTTATTATGCTAAGATAGTAAATTATGTTGTATTTATTCTATTTTGTAATGGAAGAATTGCAATGAAACAATTTTAATGATTCGAAAGGTAACATCATACTAAAGTGCTCATTTAACTATATTTACTTGATAAATGTGAAAATTGTTTAAACGTATATTTTAAAACAAATTTAATAAATATAGAGATCATGTGAACCAAAACTAAAGGCCTCAAAATTTCAAAATCCTTAACATTTACAATGACCGTCAATTTGAAAAAAATTAAACTTCTGTGAAATCGGTGCCGCACAAGATTTAGAATCTCCTCTCCAGTGAGCTGAGATATTTTGAAACTTCGTTATTTAGCGGCTTGCCAGTAGCTCGGGGGCAATCCTGTGACGAATTTTCCAGATTCAACCTACAAGGAAAGTCGGATAGACGCCGAAGTTTTAGTGCTATTGCAATGTTTTGTTTCTTTTTTATGTTAATTGTCAACAAACGTGCAGGCTGGCGGTAAGTAACCACTGCTGTCCATGTACGTCCTCAACACCAAAAGTATAACGGACGAGCTGCCGACAAAAAAGGGAAGCATTGAAACAGATTTTTACAGATTGTACTGACCAATTATATACGATAACTTGCGATGAACTATGTTCTATGTTATCCTACTTAATTGAATACAAACTGCATATATTTGTTAAAAATGTTTCGAAACGAAAATGAAATATCAGTTTCACAACCAAGAGCGTATCTTACTTTTCTGTTTTATTTCATAGAAGCCGTTAAACATATAAGGTGTCATATACGGAAAGGAAATACAACTACAATAATTTTACTTTAAAAAACAAATAATAAATGCACAGCGCTTCAGTCCGTGTACTTTGAACTGTAATGAAAGCCATTACATAAAATAAAGATAGCTAAGATATAAGTATTGCAACTGAATCAAGATAATGTTAATGCTTGATAATCCGATAATACTAACTTAGTTAGAGTCTATTTACTCTCAACTTCAATAATTTTATAAATGGAAGGATTTTAATGACAACAATTAAAGCGGAATCCATCTACAGTATGAGAAACAGGTTTGATTAAGTAGTTTTTGTAGGATTCTCCAAAAACAAGTACAAGTCATAATGCATTACCTTGAGCCAGCGTACGAATCAAAAAATAAACAAAACTTAGAATATTTTAGTTTGCCAGTAAAATATTTGAATATGAGCAAATTATCATTTTTTATTCTGATAAAGTTGTGTTATTCTTAATACGAAGTGTATTCCGAAGTAATATTGCTTCAATTTCCCTGATGGTGTAAATGTTAACTTTTAAGTTTCGACAGGTGTTCGAAAGTAGTTTGTTTCACAACAAGATAAGTGAACAAACTGGTAAATAAATAAATGAACGCGATCAAATATTATGTTACTGTCTTGTGAATATTTTAATATAAATTGATTGAATATAATGTAAAATACATAATGAAAGCACAATTTCGTCGCTAGATTTTGATGAAATTTTTGTGTGAAGCGTCATTGCACATTGTATTTGTAGTATATTTAATTTATTTACGTAATTTTAAAGAAAGGTATAGTAGACTTATTTCCATTTTACACTCTGCGCCGAGGAATGTTATGAAAGCAGAATTAAATCATATTTATATAGAGAACACATATGATAAACACGACAGTTCACTTAACGTACGTTACTTAATGTCGGCGTCAAGAAAGGAATCCGACGCGTGAAGCAGACGGCCGGTTCTGGAGTACGACGAAAGATAACGCAAGTCGTTCGACCTAATGTTCCAAATGGCTAGCTGTGTAACTCCCGGAAAAACTAAGATTAATTGCATTGTACATCGATACGTCAGAAATTTGAGCGAAATGAAAAATAATGGATCATAAAGTAAATATACTAGCATAATAGAGGAACACAGTGTGCGAGTCACATTTCGAGCTTTACGGAAAAACCTACTTGCGAGAAAGAGACGCAAAAAAATTGGCCATAAAACTGTTTTCAAACTATTTACTCTCCATTAGTTTCCTGTCAAAAAAGTCCTATTTATTATTTTATTAATTTCTTTTCGATCTTACTGTGTTTTATCGGACAAAAAGCAGTAAACACGAGGATGTCGTGTTCTCTGTGAGGCTGCATAGTAAATTATAACAATAACCCAAATTAAGAGACAATCCACAGGTAAGTACCGATAGTTCAATACTACTTTCAGGATGCTTATTTTCATAGGTGATCTTAAAATTATATCAATTAAGATTAAATAACATGCAGTAAATACTCCATTTTATGAATAATAACTTATTTTTCATAATTATGAGTAAGATAAAAAGATATTGTGTACGTGAAAATGATACGGTTTCGTATAGGGCTTGCACAAAATCTATCGATAAGTAGATAATTTTTAAATAGCTATAAATAAATATTTTTTGTTTCATATTATGCCTTTTTAGTTTCCGTTACAGCTTGTAAACACATTGGACAGAAAGTAGATTAGACTGTTATAAAAGTGCATCTTTGGCTTTTGAATAGTATTAGCTCCTTAGATTGATAAAATTTGGTGAATTTTATATCTGTTATTATTATAATATTACAATATCTGGCGAATGTATTATTTTTCTCCTATTTATTGACTAATTTTAATACTTCAAAGTTTCCTGTAAATGCAGTTCAAATAGAAAAATTGATTCGACTGTTGAATAAGATAGCTAGGGTTCCTCACAAAGTTGACTGTAGACATTTTAAGGAAACTATTTCGTTGTACAAAATCACCGACATCTTGTTAATTAAGAATCTATACCTACAACATTTGTTGGTTAGTTCATTTTCGAGGGCAATAAGTTATATCGATTTACATCAAAGAATTAATTAAAACCAATAAGTATATTTTTGTTTTCTTTAATACCTTTTAATGACGTTTTGTTTTATTTCAATCAGTTTACAAATAAAAAAGGTATGTTAATATAAAGAATCCTGTCCAGTAAGGTGAAGTTTAGACGAAGCGAAGTAAAGAGAAGTTCCTAGAATTAGCATGGTATTATTGATTTTAACATATAATATTTATTATATGTTATTTATATATATAGTTATATAATTTATATCTATGTATGTAATTTTATATATATATATATATATATATATATATATATATATATATATATATATATATATA
>PDGT01000018.1:2778445-2831158 GCA_003671415.1 Megathymus violae
CTCGCCAGCGCCCAGGGTTGACTGGTAGAGAATGCCATTAGGCATTAAGTCCGCCCATTGTACCACCCGTTTGTAAGGTTTGTACAATTAAGTAAAAATAAATAAATAAATAATAAATAATCAAGAAAATGAATTAAATATAGCAAAAAACCTGTGATGGAATAGTCGACATCCAAATCTACAATGCATGGACGTGAATTTGACATCACTAAAAGTCACTCACACAAGTGTCGTTTACACACATGCACATTAATGTTTTGGTGACGCGACGATGAGATGAGTGTTCGTCTATTACGTTAGTATATTATGTTTATGTAATGGATACGGTTCGATGCTGTTACCGACGTTCTTTTAAAGCCTTATAAGAGCCAAGCCTTCACTGTGTGTGTTTGATATTTCTGTGCTTTCCATATAGATAATAAATACTGTTGGATGTATTTAATAATCTATCCTATATTCAAATTTCACCGTTTGTCTAATTGATGGCCAGGTGACGTTTAGGATACGACCGTTTTAAAGCTATGTTATGTTATGTTTTTATGTCCATCTAGTATGTACTGTTGTTTGTTTGTTATTTATAGCTGTTAGGGCACGAAGTAACTACTAGTTATTAATTTATCTGCGATTTTATTTCGCTAGTGTATGACATTTTATAAATTTCGTGTTATCAAACTAGATTTCGGGCTTTGGATTCACGTAGATTTCTTAGATTGCGACTTTAAGTACTATGGTCCTTCGATATTTATATACCTGCAGAAAATTCTCATCACACCGAATAAGTGTAATGGCGATACCTTGTTATATCTAATACTTTAACGGATCGCTTAGAGTTGCACATCAGGTACTCTAGAGTGTTTTTCTACACTGATGGAAAATGCTCTTTACATATTAATTTATACTCGAGGAGCATTTTATGGTATCAATATGGATTATATTCAAGGTCATTATATATTTTTATCTTATCATCCATCCCTGAGCACTAGACAATCTTTCCTGCTTTGCACTGCTGTGTGACCAGCTAAATAATACAAGAGGCGATGGCAAACCCTCATCCTTGTCAAGGGTTGCTGGACTCGGTACCATCCAGTTTATTGCAGGTTTCTTAACCGTTACCGCTGTACTGTTATAATCAACAATTATTTACACGTTTTTCGGTTTTAGTGTTGGAGAGACAGTAATAAGGGAGTTTCCTGTTTCGTCTTGGATTACAATGCGTCGATGATACATTAGGAGTTAAGGACGTCTAGAGGTGTCGGTGACACTTACTGTCGGGTTGCCTGTTAGGTCGTTCACCGACTACTTAAATAAAAATATTATATTCCTATTATATTATATGTGACGTCAAAAGCGTCGGACCTTATCATCAAGCATTAAATATAATCCCAGAGAGTCTAGTAAAATGTTCTTTAAATATTGCCCTGTCTTCTATATTCGAGTGAAAGCTGAAAATAAATTGGTTATGCCATTCCAGAGAGTACTCCGGACAAACAGAAAGGCAGAGAGAGAGACTAATTTGTAAAAAGTGTTGCAATGGTATAGTTTATATAACTGATACGTCTTCACAATATGCAATTATTGTGAAATCACAGACAGACACTTCAATTTTATTTATATGTATGTATATAGACGAGTAACTTCTTTCTCATAATACAAATGAGATTTTATCTCTAGACGATTAAAGTGCTCGCGATCTAAAGTAGATTTACTGGAGTAATAATATCTATGTGCTGCGATCAGTCAGATAATGGTACTTGATTTAGAACAATACCAAATTTATATTTCTTACGAAACCCAAGTGTTTGCCGCTTGCGGTATAATTTGATAGGTGATAACACCGTCGTATTCACCGCCTAGGGCTATGCCACCTGTTATGTATGACGTTAACTAAATTATAACAAATGCTAAATAATAAATGCTCACACATATGTACATACATGTGTCCACAGTAGTGATTGCGCTGCAGGAGACATGGATATTATAAGATGCACATAATTAATACTCAAGAACAATTATTTATTTGTCACAGTCTGATCCGATAGAGAATCAAATCCGTAACGATCTGGTTAGATGGAAGAGTCGCTAATACAATTTCTTCGTCCAAGTATATTCGGAGAAAATCTAGTGTAAATATGGCATTTAAAATTTAAGCTTATTTATAGCAACTTATTTATAAATAAAAAAAAAACTTTACATTTAAAACAGCTCAGTCGTTATCTGTTACAAAATTAGAGTTGTTTCTTGTTCTGGTTTTGTTACCCTGGAGCAGGTTACTAAACGGAACGGGTACGCAAGGTATGGACCAACACTGCTATTAACTGATTCAGAGGATCCGGCTATGAAACACGTGTCACGCTCTTTATATTTTAAGCCGATCTGATTGTGATCTTCCGATAATGACACGCAACGTGTTATGAGTACCTTAATAACGAGTTTATAATTACTACGCAAGGTGTTTTGTGATAACACGTATAAAAGAAATATCTACAACTAGGTAGAAAGGCTGTCTAGATTCTACACTTCTACTAGAATCGACCATGAAATAGTTACAATAAATATTTTTTTATTATACACTATATATATATATATATATATATATATATATATATATAATACACTATATATATATATAATACACTATATATATATATATATGTGTGGAACCTTCCTTAAAAATAATCGAAATGCTCTCGGTTCAAATGTAATGCAATAGCAAGGAGAATTGTAATTTAATCGTGCCACTTTTGTACTACTTACTTCGGGATGATTTATGAAAAGCAACGGTCATTCACGAGCATTAAACCTAATTTCAAATTTGAAAAATATACGACATAATTATTATGAGTTCCAATTAATTTTATCATTCTTCATTGTATAATTTTGTATCGGAATATATATATATATATATATATAGTATATATACTCCCATTTCTGAGAGTTTATCAAAACTCTGTTTGGAAAAATTTATAATATAATATAATATAATAGATACAACATCCAACCTAATAGAAGAGTGACACAAATCAACGCTTTGTCCATTATCTGCCTTCCGTCTAGGAATTTTAGGATTGAATCCCGCACATTTGAATTTTTAAAATTATATTGTATTTAAAATGAATTATCACTTTCTTTAATGAAGAAAAATATCGGTAAGAATTGTGTATGTATTATGTTCTCAAAATCTGACTGATCTGGTATCCATTCGTTTCATTTTCTTAAATATTGAATAACTCTTTGGAAATAAGGTAATATGACAAAGAAAAAATGAAAAAAGTTGTAATTTAACTTTCGTGGACTTTTGAAATCGGACCTGACTTTTGAAACTATTTGGGTCTAAAATAACGAGACAAATTTAACGCGATCTCAGCCTAAGTTTATATTAAAATATCTATAAAATACTACTCTTTGACAAGGAATTATTCAGTCTTCATCAAATTAGTATTCAAGTGTTTCAAGTTAATGGGAAACATAATGTTATCAGTTAAATGTGACTCGATGTGATTGGGTTAAACACAGTCTTGATTTCACACAGATAAGTGAATTTTGTTATCAATCAAAATTACTTTAGCTTAAGCTTCGCGAAGGTACTAGTTTTAAATAAACTAAAAGACCAAAGCAAAACTGCCACAAAAACATTATAACATAATTATAACAACTAGTGTCGTTTGTCACGAATACCAAGTTTCGTATTAGATAAAAGTTTACAGTTAACTTGTTACGAAATGCAAGCGACTTTTCTTTATGGTTGATTTATATGTTACTACAGTCATCCATTCCGTGACTTCGTTTGCAAGGCACACTAATTTAGTTTGCGGTTCAAAAGCTATTATAAAAAGCCCTGTAAAATTCTTGTGTATTTTATACAAGCAATATATTGACAGAACGTCAATTTAACATCATATAATAACATTAACGTATAATAATAATAACCACTGGTTCCAGAAAACTCTTTGGCATCACACATTTAGAAGTTTTTTAATTATAATTTCAAGTGTCATACATAATATTACATAACAAATGCGTGGAGTGTTTTAAAGACTGTCTTTTAACTGGTATATGCTTGCATTTACAATAACAGTTACAGCTGTTATTCGGTTGTTAATAAACTTATAACTAACGCCAATGAAAACTGCGGTGAATGTATCCGGGATATGATCGATTCCGGGATGAAATGAGGAAATAAAACGGCAAGAATTGTCTGTATCGTTGTGTTTCTACAGTATTTACATCAATATCAATTGATGTCAATATTTAGCATCAGCTAAATATATTAATGAGTTATTTAAATAACCGATAACTGATTCCAAAGATGTAAAAATAACAAAAAATAATTAGATATTTGAAATGTCCATAATAGCACCGTCAACGAAAGTACCGTGATTGACATATCAAAGAGTTGATGTCGAGAATGTTTTTAGTTTATTGATTCTCATTTCACTTATTACATACTGACTGATATTTACTGAGAACGGATTTGAGTTGATCGTAGAAAGGTATGTGAAGTCTGCCAATACACTCGGCCGTCGTGGCAGATATCCTTAAGATATATCCTTAATCCCTTTTTATTGTGAAAGTGAACAATTATGAACACGTGAACAATTATGGGTGTCAATGACAATTAATAGGCAATTATTAATATCTTGACGCTATTTAATTGCCTTGTGGCATGCCAAAAGATATGGCGTTAATATAATTATGCGCAGCCCAAGTGCATTAATATACACAAAATTGGTAGGTTCTTATAAAATATCTGCTCCATGCCGGCTTATTATCGTTCGAAGGCCCTTAACAATGTTCTTACGTCTATCGAAGCACGAAAAATTAAATCGTCAACAACAAATCTGTGTCGCTGTTATTTATTTTACTTTTATTCAGACTTGTCCCGATAGACTAACTGTCGTGCTTAATTCTAGTTACTTATGCATGCTACTTTGATGCAATTACACCTCTATCATCCATAAGTCACGATTCATAATAATCTTTTTTAATAGCTACATCATAATACAAATTTGATATCATCTCATAAGTAGCGATAGACTAGAACTACAGCTCTCATATAATACTGAATTTTAAGAAAGGTGTAAATGATATATTCACTATTGCATCGTATTACATCTGCAGGAACAAATATATGTTAATATTAATAGAAATATTACACTTAATGCGTTGCCGTTTATATTAATAGATAATTGACAATAAATAAATCAAGGAAATCTATTCTACTATTTTATGTTAATAGTCTCGGTAATCTTAAATATCCTGCTCGGAATCATTGGATAAATACTGCACCGTGTAGTTTTTGCAATAATATTTCCTAGATCACAGTGCTAACGTGCACAATTCACATTGTGAGGACTTACCATATCCATATCCTATGTTTTGATATTTGCATAGCAAACATAGAAACACTGTTTACATACATCTATAAAGTAAGAATACAGATTACAATAGACACTAAAGTATAGAAGACTCACAACTGGGATTTCCTTGAAAGCACATGTTCTAATCTCATTGCTGGATTTCTTTCTGCAGTAGTCTAGCTTGGCAGACTTATCACTCTTTTAAGAACATTACAGAATTCTGTAAGGAATGGAGGGTTCATTGCGAAGTTTTCCTCCACCCCTACAAGTGGTCATAAATTTTAATTATGCACATGACTTCGAAAAATAAAGGATTCCATGCAGACATCCAGACTTTGAATCGAGAAAACCTCCGAGTTTTATGGTAATCAAAGATTAATGTATATTTTTATCTGATGATAATCAATCCGTTTAGTGTTTGTGTCATTTGAAGCACTACAGTGTTTCATTTTGCTTTTAGTCTTCAAACATTTCAGTATGTAGTGCATATAATATTTATTAAAATTCATTTTCGGTGTTAAAGTTAACTTTTTAAAAAAGCTTTTTTCTACATTTTTTTTAGTGAAACTACGCATACGTAATACGTACAGTATCAGAAAATGGTATTATATAACGGGGCGAGCAGATCGCGCATCTGATTTTAAGTGCCACGTGCGACTAAGCCTCAGCAGCGCTTTTATCCGCTTATCTCAGTTTTATTCCCTAACACTTAGAACGGACATAAAAAATACATACATAGAACGTAGATCCGCTCCCTTTTCGAAGTCGGTTAAAAATGCATAGCTTAAATAGCAAGCGAAGAAAGTACACGAAAATCAACTCCACTCGTTACCTTCGAAACTACTCTGTCTAATATTTGAAAACGAGTACTGAATATTGATCTTCACTTAAAGCTAACAATGATGCAACCTTATCACTTAACTAATAAATACAAATATTCCTCTTTACACTTACGCCTCGGAAGTAAATACGACGCGATTACAAATCGGACTTGATGGAATTTATTATTATATAATTTATTACCACGACTCACAAACTATTTGTCACACTATTACCATAACATATCACAATGATTATAACAAGGTCCAACATCTGGCCGCTTGTGGACTTACGAAAGAGAAAGTGTGACAGTTACGAGTTGGATTTTTGTGCACGAATTTCTGAGGCGAATCCATATTCAAAGGCTTCGATATGTCGCGTTTGAAGGAGTTTCGCGTGGAGCCTGCCGCACCACGCAGTGAGCTTTCATGCATGTCTGTACAGAGTTCCGTTCATTTTGGGGATAGACAAAACATACAAGTTTAAATTGTTCCCGAAAAATATTTTTTGACAGCCCTAAATGAAGAGGTGGTACGATGTAGAATGGCGTGCATGAGGAAACCTATTCAACAGACGGAAACAACATAGTTGTAGACGAACATAATATAATACTTTTATCAGTACATTTATTCATGTGACGTCAATTTTATGCTCAGTAAATTGAAATTATAAAGACTACTGAAATTATAAGACTCAAAAGCATCATGTGACATCAAATAAAAAGGACTTTTTGAAGAACATCAACTTTTTAGGATACCATATAAGGAACCCATTATAAGGAATCCAATACGCATCCGCTTTATTGGAAATAGGACGGAGATTGATTAAAAATCCGCCTTGCTTTGCTTGGAGAATAATACGAGTAGTTTACTAACTTAAAATTGCACTACAATGAATGAGTTTGTCGTTGTCAATCCTCGATATCAATTCAAAATCAACGACACGTTCATAAACGATATTAGAAAACATTTCGCACGAAAAATTTTCTTTTACGGGCTTACATTAAATAAGTTTTTCCGGCTACCGGCTAGGTCGGTACCAATCAGTTTATATACATTTTTGTTACAATGTTGGAGAGCCAATAATAAGCGGATCCTCATTTTCAATCGTGGCCGGAAGCGAATTATTGATACCTTAAGTGTTACTATAAGGTGGCCAGTCTGCTGGTTTGACGGCTATGTACAAAAAATAAATATATTCCTACAAAAGGAGCTCATCATACTGAATAAGTTTTGTTATGACGAATTCCGATATCCTTATCAGTTTGACTGATCCTCATTAAGTACTCCAGAACTTCAGTTTTATATGCCCACAGAAAATTTATATCCATTGAATATGTTTTGCTGTAGTGGTATTTCAATATTAAAACCAATTGCATCGTTTAGTGCACGAACAGAGAAAAATAAATAACGACACTACTAATAAATACTACTCGAAGATTATGTAACACCGTTCAATCAATGATCAACTAAAGGCAAAAAGTCTGAAATAGTCTCTGGTCTCTTGTTAAAATAAAATGTTAGTTATGTAAGTTAACAAATGCAAATACATTTGGCCGACCGGTGCTTTTTTTCTAATGCCGAATTTATGCTGGCCAATCGGCATTATAATTGTATTTTCAAATACGTTAATTTTACACCTATCACTAACGGTAACATCGTATACTGTCATAATTTACACTCACGTAACACGCCAGTGGTTTTAAACTTGCACTCGTAGCATGTATGTATGTATATATGTTTAAGTTATTCGAATTTGAAACTAATCATTCGGTCGGAGTTTGTCCGAGGTAAACATTGTGGAAACATTGCCTTCTCTTTGACGTTCTCAATGATGTCAGTGACTACCACTAGGCCGGCATGGTGAAACATAGCCTTGACTTAAAAATATTGACGATCCACTGCCCACGTAATTGTGAAGTAGAGCGTATTCCAACACGCTGCTCCAGAGCCGATTGATGGAATGAGCGTGGCCTTGACCCGTGCCATTCAGAGAAAACTCGCGTTATTTATTGTAATGATATTCTTGAAAGAAAATGTTTATGGGCAACATTCATTCTTTATGAACGTATTAGCTCAATTGCCACATGGTTAAACAGTAAATAGCTACTCGCTACGGTCAAACGATCCCGTGACCTAATTGCTATACCTTTTTTATATTAATAGCCCACAAACGAGCAGACAAGCCACGTGACGGTAAGTGGTCACCGTCGACCATGGACATCGGCAAGACCAAAAGTCTCACTGATGGGTTGTCGGCCAAGAAAAGACGAGAAAGTAAGAAAAAAGTACTGGGTCTCAAACCCCCAGCCAGGACTGACCACGGACGCACGGACCACAGACGATCGACTAACTGTTGACAATGAAACTTAAGCGTAAATAAGCTAGAAGCGTCATATTTGAAATGGAGTTAATCTTGTAATAACAATGAATTTAAGTCGGCTCATAAATTTATTATACTGCCTTTCTTTTTAGTATTCTGAAATTCTGTATACAATTATATTGCTCAATCTATGAACTACATATATGAGTATCAGTTGCTTTTTATCGTAATGCTTATATGACGGTATAGTTCGATTGATATGATATTTCAATCATATCAATGTGATTAATATCGATTTACACATACAAAATGTGTTAATTACGACAACGGCATCATCATTCGGATCCAATGACAGCTATGGGACATATAATTTCGACAAAAGTAACACATTGTTAAGTATCATTCCAATCAATTCTATGTGAGGTACATACTGACGTATGTACCTCTTTAAGTGTTTATATGTAGCTGGCATCTATGCCTTCGATATCAACACTCAAAGACTCAACGGCTGTATATAACAAGGTAGTACATAAATCTAAACGTGCTAAGTCAATAAATAATAATAAAATTTTAAGGGAGTTCTTCCGCGGAATAGGGAATAAATGTCAATATAGAAATTCCGCTAAGTTAACACAGAACAAGAGAACGCATTCCTGAAGAAACGAAGATATTATTCTAACTGTAAGGCATAAGTTTCCTGAAGCGAAGCGAGGAAAGATGACTCACAATCTTGTCAGATTTTAGCGGTAACAGGCAAAAATATATCCTGCACAAATAATTGTACTAAAGAGATAAAGTTTAGTGTTCAAGTTGGAACGAATGTTGGCTAATTATTAAATACTTGACTTGGAACTAAATTGTCTTAACCATTGTTTTCCTGGATTGTCATTACTTCACATATTTGAAAAAATTCTTACTAGTAAATGAAATACTCAGACTATTTTTATTATTTTCAATGATAATAGAGGAAAAGTAAACAGGATTTTTTTTTATTACTACAACAGATTATAATGAAAGGAAATGTTTACTTTTTTTATACTTAAAGTTGCCAGAGGAGGAAAATAATACTACATATTGTTATGTATCAGGATCCGCAGGTTCGTAAAATGCCACAATAGTTCCGCAGAGACTTTATTTCACTTCCGCAAACACAGTCGCACTCGTAGATCGCAGGTATTCGCTTCGTGAGGAGAGAACTTTCGTATTCGGGAACCGAATGCCCTTGGGCGACTCTGCCGGCTACTTATATTGGTTTCCGGGCCTTCCAGACTGTTCTACGCCCTTCATAGAAAGTAATAATAATACCCGGAAATCGACATAACAATAGTGGGTCAGGTAAACATGCATTATTCGCCAATGCATGTCATATTCGCCCCTTTTGCAATTGACATAAGGGCGAGAGTGACTTGAAGTGTCCCAGGAAGTATTTACTATATGGGATTTTTCTCATGGCCTTTATTGTTTCCGACCCTTCCGGAAACTTGGCAAGACTGCAGCCCTCTTCTTTTCGCCCGGCCTTTCGGGAAGCTTCGTAACAATATAATGTTGATTTAGCCATGGACGCTATGTCTTTATATTGTTTTTATAACTTATTGACATCAATAAATTAATCCATAAATTTTATATGACATAAGATAAATATTATCTGTCGAATTATCATAAAAGACAATAGCAATTACTATCTTATTGACAATTTCGTTAATAATTTCGCTTCCAATGAGCAATAATTTATTGACATTCAGCATGTATGCCTGTAATACGCGCAAACTATTTAAATTAGCTAGTAATTTAATTAATGAGCTCGCTAAATTGGCAAAGGGAAAGCATTCCAACTGAATTATTATACACCAAATAAACAAGGCTTTTCTGGGAAAGATACGAGTGTAGAATTAAATTTATGATTAAATAAAATGAGTGGTGACATGATTTGTGTTATAAAGCACTGAGTAAAAGAAAGAACATTGCAACAATACGTAATTATAGTATATGCAGTTCATTCTGTCGACAAAAGTTACTTATAGGAGGGTTAGTGATAATTATTGGTAATAGTTTGAATTATAAGAAATGTAAAGACATAGTAATTTTTCTGTATGGAGCTTGAAAGAGTTGTCGTAGTATGTGTACGTAGACCAGATGCATGTAACTACTCATTGTTGGAATCCCCTGTCGAAAATATTCTAAAAAAATTGTGTAAAAGACATTAAAAAATAGTTATATGTGCAGAGTTCAATAGTTGTATCTTAGTACCAACTTGTTACTCGGTAACATTCATTAATCTTTCTTTAAGTAATTTAATTTTTATTCTATATTCTACAACCTACAAGAATTACTCCATCATCGGCTACTTGCTTAGAACATACCTGTTGTAAGTGTAATATTATTAAGAAGATAATTTGCCACCGTTAAGTACCATCATGACCTAAACGTAATATATTTGCTGTACCTAATGTTATTTGTTTTTGTAATCCCTCTGAAATGATGGCAAAAATATCGTGGTTCCTGTTTAAATAATTTATTCGAGAGTGAAGCTCGTACATGTTAAATTAATGAAGTGTTGCGCGACGATTTCTCTTCGACCTGATAGCTATTTACGCAATTGCAACTTCAATTGGAGGTAACGTTTTGACGCAGTATGGATTGAATGCATCCGATTATAGTCTTAACGAATAAGCGACGGAAAGGAAACATGATCCTAGTGAATTGGCTAAAACACTATTTATATTTTTAACCGATTTAATGACGGAGCAAAAAGTGTTTTGTGAATGCATTTGTGATTGTGTTCCGGGTGATTTTATTGAAATAATTTTTTAGATGCTTTTGGTGATATTTAGAAAACATTCTTTGTCAAAATTATTGTAATAACTATCTCCCAACAAAGAAGCAAGGAACGAGTGACGTCATCTGGAATAGCTGTTATGTTACTTCCACGTGGCAAGACAACAAACGCCATATTTAAATCCCTATACAATTAAATAGCAATGAGAACCCGGTTTCCAATTGAGAACGCAAAAAATTTAAACGATTGCTATCCTACTTTATGGGACCGGTGTACTCTAGTTCTCAGAAAGGCTGTTAGAAGTACATAGTTAAGTGAACTTTGTAAGATATAAAACAAAACGAACGGCGTATGGGTGGTATTAGTATGTGCATTCTGACGCGTATTGACGATAAGAGCACAAAATAGACGGTCATTAATAAATATTTAAAATATTTACGGTTGCTAAAATGTTTGGTCAATCAACACGATGTGATTAACTACCCCATCAAATTGTTTTAAATTTGTTGACGACACCTGGAGCACCTGTCAGTAAACCCATTTGTGACCTCCGAATTTTTACCACAGCAATTGGTTAACAGTGACGGAACTACAGTTAAATGTTATTGAAGCGGAGATATCGAATTGTGTGTTAGCCAGTTTATCGAAAACGCAAGCCAAATAATCTCCAATTAATTAAAAAGCTTCACGGGAATTTATCTACTATGATTTAATTATTTGTTTCCCAACATCCAAATAATGGTTGCAAAACTCTACCGGTCTGCTGTAAACATAGCTTTTTAAAAGCAACAAGCACGTATGTAAATTCTATTTTACTACATCAACCTGGTTTAAATTTACCCACAATAACTTATCCTTCCAGTAGGAAACCTGTCAGGCGTTCTTAAATTTCATCGCTTTTGCAACCAGGGACAAATTTTTAAAGTGCGCTCCAAAAAAAAAACAAGGAGAAAAATTAATACAATTATAAATAAAATTATAAATACATAATATGTTGTAGTAACTACGAACATTAACCAAATTCGTCACTTGAAGCATTATCCTAGATTAGTATTTTATAAACGCCCAATTATTATTCTGGGCATGTTATAAAACATTTTATTAAAAAGCCAACTCAAACATTGTTTTTGTATCCTGAAATTTAATTTAAATCCAACTTCTATAATTATGCAGGACGAGAATACATTCTAAAACGGGAGTTTAACAAAATTTCCAACAACAGGGGAATGCAGTGACCGTCGCACTTATGTAATTTCAAAAAACTAGGGACTAACAAATAACAACTTTTTAAACTAGTAATAAAATTGTAACGAGGTCGAATCTGCACTTTTTTAATACGAGTTTAGGTACGATTTGCTTCGGTAGAGACCAAAATATATTGGAATC
Source organism: Megathymus violae (assembly GCA_003671415.1). Lineage (NCBI taxonomy): Eukaryota > Metazoa > Arthropoda > Insecta > Lepidoptera > Hesperiidae > Megathymus > Megathymus violae. The sequence goes on from PDGT01000018.1 coordinate 2,791,106, forward strand.
TTTACCTGTTTGTCTAGCTCTGGCTGAGTATGTTTGAATCAAGATCACATCACAACAGATCAAGATGATAATTGTAGATTACATTATGAATAATTCTCTTGAATATTTTTCAATCTGGAATGTGGATCAGTTTTGCGTAATAGGAATTAAAGGACAGTAATAAAGTTCTAATAATAAGAAACGAAAGTTTTCATTTCTTTTCTAGACGTATTGCAATGAATGAATATATTTCACAATTCTAATAATATTAATAATTAATTTCTAATTCAAAGATCTAACAAGACCGATCCGAAAAACAATGAAATGGGTTAAATATGAAGTTTATTTATGAAATGACTGTTAAAATAAGTGTTATTGTATCGATTATCGATTAAGTATTTGCTATTTGCAAATGTACGGCGTAAATATTCTGATGCAAAGAGGAAGCAGGTCTAGATCAAAATGTATTATTGCATACTATAATATTATTGTATTATTGCGATGTTAAATTCTAATACAAACAAAGTACTTCAATCCTGTTTAGTACTATTATTGAACGTATTCAAATCAATTCATCAACACCTACCTGATATTACTAAAATAATCAGACTTGTTCTTGTAATCTTGAGCAACAGATACCCTGTTATGCATGAAGTACATTAAATATTTACCATGGAAAGGTGAGATAGAGCTCTCATAGCCGGTTTGTGTCGCTCGTGACTGGGCCACAGAGTTAAGCAACGCGCGTGCGTTCTGTACTTGGACATTTGAGATCTTAGTGCTTTGGGAAACCTGTTAAAAACAGTTGTTTTCTGATAAGCAGCAGTTATAAGCCACGTCTGAAGCTTTAGACCGTTCTAACGCATAAAAACTTCAGATAAATTGGTTGGCCAGTTCGCATTCAAATCGCATTGAAGCTTCGTCGTTAAGCGCCACAGGCATTCTTATGGCGAACCGAGAAGATACTCGTGTTTAGTTGGACTGAAACCGTAGATTAGTTGCGCGTGAGTCATGCTGTAAATATTTGTTTATATAGAACAACAGCCAATTCGGTGGCTTATTCTCGTCCTGGGAACGACGAGATGGTATGTTAAATTAAAATAGGGTGCGACTAAACTGTTTAGTGTACATCAAAGCAAGTAGATACAATTAATGTAGTGTAGTGGGGACACGTGCACAATTACTGTAGATATGAAAATCATTTTGTGGTAGACTGAACAACTAAGGACATTGCGGAAGCATAATGCAGAAATATTCAAATTGAAAGTATCTAACAAAGAAATTTAATTATGATAAAAGTAGTGATTTTGTACTCAGCTGTTCGAAATGTCGGTTTTAAAATCCTGAATTTTTAGGTGTTGATAAGAGGATTTAATAGGAGTAATAAAATAAAATTAATTGAATGCGCACATAACCAATCATTTTATTACGTCAGCGAGTCCGTTATGTGAAAGAGCGTAAACGTAACATAAATCCATTTCAAGCTTTTACCAATCTTTTTTTACTTATTGTTCTATTCCAATGAATCTTAATATCGGTGTTGATCGAAACTTGATAGTATGAATGCATGTATAATTCTGCCACATTTATCTAAAGTAAGCCTTATCGATTGAATCATATTCGGTATAAAATAAAGGCTTCAATTACAAGCAGTAGAATATATAGAGTATAGAGTAAAGTAGAATATTTTTTGTTATCATATAATATATACATTTAGTTAAAGAATATGCAAATTTCTTTAAAACGATTGAGTGTTACGTGCAATAAATTGCGGTCATAATAACTTTTTACAAATGTCCAAATACTTCTATTTATATGTCGTTCCAAAATTATTTGATTTTATTGTGTTTTGACTGTTTCAGCATTTTGAAATGAATGAATTTACTTTTATTTGATTAATGGTCCAGTCCGACTTTGTTCGGGGTGGAATATTAATTATATGCACATGATTATTAAAGATTACCTATTTTTTCCCTTGATTAGACGACATTAGGTTTACTGATATTCTATATACACTATCATCTGCGTAATCATAAATTCTCACTGCATACCAGTTTTCATTAGGATCGGTCAAGCCGTTCTTGAGTTATCTCGAGACATACAGACAAGCTCAACGGATTAATATAATATAGATATAGATTAAAAGCTTTAACTGGGGCTTTCAAAGCTTCGAGTAAATCTTGCAAAGACCGACGACAAAGTCGCTGTACCATAAATTCATTGAAAGCTCGGTACCAACTCAATCTTCTAAGGAATGATGTCCATAGTATCATAGTATACGAAGCATTCCATTAGTTATATGAGTATATTCTGCTTCGCTTTAAATGATAGCGGATAAGGATTAAGACCGCTGTTTTAATTGAGTTTCGTGGCAGATTATGCATATCTTTGAAAATGTAATGGAGAACCCTGAAATATACAGATTTTTTTTCTCAAGAGACAGTAATAATTATTTTCAAACGAGCACATCATTTTGATAAGTATGCGATAAAAGCATCGAACCCAGGTGCTTTGATCGGGATATCGACTTACAAACCAAAAAGCCATTACTGTTCTTAACATATAGTCGTTACGAATTTCCTATTTACATTATAAGAATAGTAATAGTAGAACATGAGAAACATATATATCTATATTTAATATCATAAATAGACAATGCGAATTTTGTGAGTTTGTATATATGCGGAAAGTAATTTCCGGAATCACGGTATCTATTTGAAAAATGGTTTTACCACTTGAAAGATACATTATCCCGGATGAATGAGGGCTAATATTCGGTGTGTATGTATAATAATTAATTATTGATTCCGTACGATGTCGGCATGTGGCTGCCTGTTAGAATATCCAACGTCCGCTGGGACAGCAATATGGTTTTAAAGGATGTTTATTTCAAATATGTCCACTGCAATTTTCTCAATTAAGTAAGTTGCTACAGTTAAAACGTGCCGTAACCGGATTTTAATAGCTGATATCGTTGAACTAGAGTTAAATTAAGCCGCGCATTTTTTGTGAGTAAAGTAACGCAACTATTACCAAATATATCGTTCGTGTCACGAGAGCTGTCGGTTATGGCCGATCTTGAAACAAGAGTGCCTTCCATGCGCCATCAGGGTGGGGTGCACTGGTCACCTTAGACGGTCAGTGATTCCTTCGCTAGTGATCGCGCGCGCGCGTCTCAACAGACACTTTCGACACCAGACACTTCACCGTAAGTTTTTTTTAAGTGCGAACTGCCGCTGCGAGCACTGCAGAAAATGGAGTGCTTTTAATATCGTTTGCGTGTTTCGGCTTACGGCAGCATTTGTTAGTATTTATCAATTAGATCGCGTATTTGCAACGCGACTGTTAAATTATATTGCATTGCGAATAATTCACACTTGAAATATTTAAAGACGAAAAATCAATTTGATTTGAAAGACCGTCCAGTTATTCGTTTTCTTATCTTAATAATATTTATTGATCTGTTCCTGCAATCTACTCGGCTGTACGGCTATTTAATGAATACATCAGTCAGGAAAAGGTCATGTCATTAAGCCAATTAGATGATTTATATATTCGCCCATTTTGCGTGACTCGCATGTATAATAATTAATTAAGTGTATATCATATTATTATTTGTAAGTCATATTTGTTGTGATGTAAACAGTTTAAATTTTTTAGGCTTTAATTTTATTTAAAACATTTATCATTTCATTTATTTTAACATAATTTAAAATATTTGATCAATGGGATTATTTAAGATAAATTGCTGCGGAGTAATGTTCCTATTTTTTATTTAATGTAATGATTAAAATTTTTAATTATCGGTAAAACTACTTAGAATTATAGAGGACTCAACATAATTAATAACATTGGCATATTTTGTTTCTAAATTAATAATGATAAAATCATATTTTATAAACATTTACATAAATAAAAAAGTTTATTTAGCCATGAATGTTGAAACTTGGATTATTTATTATTTACGATGTTATTTAATTGACTTTTACCAAAATAATATAATTTCCAATTACGTTATCTTTTATAATAATAAATTAGCATTCTCGTTTGTTTAATCCAAATGTTATTAAAACATCGCCGTTTTAAAATTTAAATATAATACATATTTATTTTTGGTACGGATCTGCTAAGTCGTGTATGTATAATATATATATACCACTTGTGTGCCTGTTAGTGATCGTGTAACTTTTGGACCTCTTGACCGGCTAAGGTCATATTCATACAATACATTTCTTCTGTCGACTTTATACCAGTATTTCAATTGGAAGTGTTGTAATCCAGTTATTGGTTAATTTGACGCTGAACGTATTCATTGTAGAAAAACGTAAAGCTGCTCGGTTAAGCGATTACTAATATTTATATAAATATTTGTCATGAAAGTCGAGTCCAACACTATTATGTTCTACTAAAATCGAACTTATTTTTTGTTGCTTTAAAATATCACAAGACGCTGACACGCTTAATTGAATTCAATGATCGCAATTACAAAATTTTGACATCTGTGAACTTATAAATTGATAATGACCTCTGGGAGTAAAAGCAATTACAATTCAGCTCCGGAGTAGAAATCGACTGAATCCAAAGATATTAATTTATATTTTTGTGACTGAATCAGACCGTTACACATCTTGATAAATTGTTAGTTGAGCGTTTATTCGCGTCACGATACTAGATGTAAACGAGCCGCTTATATCTATAGCCGATTGACACCGGCGAAGGTTTGCCGACGTTCCTTGGCCGTACGAAATCCATGGCCTTACCGGCTAATTATAATGAAAACAAAAGTTTCGTGTCTACATTAACGGAAAATGTGCTCTGTATTCAAATTTATTTATTTTTTTACTTTTTAGTAACTTTATAAAGATGTTAATTATTAAAAATAACCTGTATTTACTTTTAAATTCAATTAAGCTGTAGCTTAATGTACAAAATTTTATAACGTCAGCACTTCCACTAAGTTGTTGTAGAGAATATTATTGGAAAATGAAAAATTAACGATTTTCCTTCATCGTAAAAAGAGAAAATGGATTATTTTAATATAAACACGTCACTGAATGTTTTAATCGCGTGAGCTAAATGTTTTACTTTGCCGTTGACAGTCATAAAACCCTATCTACCTCGCAAACGATCCCGGTATGTAATTTCCGGCTGGAGCTGACTTTAATGTTACTAGTAAATTTTCTCGGGTTTCGATTGTACGCATATATAAAATACAGGAAAAACTTGTGCTGGCGTGTGTATGTGTTAATATTACATTATTATTATGAAATTATTTTTCAAAATGAATTAATACGATGAATATGACTTACGAGTAATGTAACTGTCCATTATCCAAGATCCGCTGTTTGCCATTCGTTAATGCAGGTAACATTCTGCATCAGAAATCATAAATATTTAATATTTTCAATTGATTTCGTGTTGAAACAGTGACGTGTTTAAGTATTTATAATGTTTGTTTATAAATAACAGGCTATTTAGCTTTTAGTCTATATGAAAATCCCGAAATAATTCAGTTTCCCATCGTTGCCAATTATTGTGTATTAATTCGTAGATTTTTGTGTATTGGAATCAGTTATAAAAACTTGTGTTAAGTGTGATTTGTCACTGTGGGGATACGTGACAAAAATTTAATAATATGTAATAAAATAAGCTCCTCGATCGTTGGTCTTAGTTCTAGCATTGATCAGTACACTCACATCAACACAAGTGGACCGTTACTACATTGAACCCAACAAATTAGTTAACTACATAATTTATAATATTACAAGATTTACAGGGACCTTGGAAGTAGTGTGGTACTATATTGTGTAGAAGATCTTAAAGTAACTATGTCAATGTAAGTAATGTGAGCAGACTTATAGTAGGTAGTAATTTCATAATATAACAATAACACTCTTAATACGATAAGTGGAGCATCTCTAACTATCAAACATTTTGCCTACTTATTTATTTCTGTTTTGTCACTGTCCAACTCCAATGTCAGTCGCTTAGCTCTCTTTGTATTACAAAACACCGCGATTATTAGAAAAATGGCGCATTCAAATAGAAAGTAAAATATGTATAACAACGATAGCGCATCCATTGTTTTTTGACCAAAGTGATTAGTCATGTAAACTCACGCAGCATTGTCAGCATGATAATATGTAGGTACCGGTGCGGTAGCAAGTCGCCTTGTCACACTGACACTTTCTCTTGTGGCGCGCTCCCAGCATTCGCCTCACATCGCAATGTAATTTTCACCTTAAATATTAATTACATGTTGCGCAATGGAACTCAAGTAGGAAATTATACTAAGGCACAACGTTGCGGCACGTGACTATCTATCGTTGTGTATAAATAAGCCGCGCTGAATCCACACAACATAACTTTGACGAAGATACCGGTTGCGCAGGAATCGCGAGTTTTGTTGCTCGGTTCGTCCTCTTTGCTCACTCGCCGATTGCGAATAAAATTATGATTCAAGACTCGCATTACGCAGCGATATAACCCACTAGAGCCATTATTAAAAAAATGTGTGTAGTACAGTTAGGAAATTAAAATTTAACATGATATAAAAAAAGATATGTTTGAATGCCTCGTCCAAACAATCGCAACAAAGCCTGTGAACATTTTAATTATTGACTAATAATAAGTCAGCGATTCTCACTCATCGATAACAATTTATATCAAACGATATCCCGCGTCGCTGAAATCTTAACAATTGGAATTCAATTGTTAACTAAGTATTTATAGGTGTCGTTTTATTGTGATCTCATTCATTTCTATTAGTTATTAAATCACTTTTAAGCTCCTGATATCGCTCTTCGTGTTGTTTATTAGTCTGTTTTTAATTTATTTTATTGTTGTTTGAGTATACACTAAATACTTTCTCTTTTTGTCTACCCAGTTATATCCACCTAAATTTCTTCAACGCTTATTAAGTATTATGAAACGAATATAAATTGTTCGATAAAGTTCTTTGAAATCTGTATTGGAGTAGTTTGTATTTTAATAATAATAACAAAGAATTATATAAATTTCCTACAAAATAGGCTACTAGATATTCCCAAAAGCCTGTAAAGAAACTAGCTTCATATAAGATTATTTTTTTGGGAAGATTAAGATTAAATATGAATCCTTTTAATTAATTATGTGTTAACATATAAAGTTATTTAATATGAAAATATATATGAGCAAATAAAGAAATTCTAGATTAATGTTTTTGACGAAATTATCACAGTTTACTTAATAATTAACGGGACCTGATCCCTCATGGGTATTTACTCAAATAAATTTTACAAACGAAGCAAGTAAGAAAAATCAAACTAATTATAGAGCCTAAAGATACTGAATCACGACTTTATTATTACTGACAAAAACAAACATTTAAAAACCAATTCTGTATATCCTCCTACATGACGGTACCATTAAAGCTTCGATAATTCTGATCATAGTAAATGCATCGTCTTTCCATTCAATCAAACCAAAATTCCATTTTTATCCATATCTTTAATACACTCTCAAAGTGAAATTCAATTACACGCTTATGTCAGATAACTTACGTCACTTCCACCTATGCCTATCACAAGTTTAAAATTAATTGTCCACTGCTGTATATTACGTACCTATTGGCAAACCGTCATCGCTTAGCTTCAGAGAAAATATGCCTTACGATAACTATATACTCGTATGCTTGCACTTTTGTATTTTATCATCCCTTATATTATTTACCAGTCTTTTTTACTTCGGCGTGAATGATTCACGAATGAGATGGATGTTTTATTCACGTAATGGCTTTTAACTTTTTCATCGTGCAAGGACGAACACTTACTTAACTACGTGATATTTTGTCATCATGATCATGATGATATGGACCAGAAGTTATGCTGACTCGTATCTTACCACAAAATTGGTTGAACAAAAGTAGCTGAGATCTCGGTAAAATCGGCTTTGCGTCATTTGACCTATGTACGTACAGAAGGTCGTCAAAATGCACCCTAAATGCTGCCTTATAAGCTCTTTAATCTTCCAATAAAAGCTTCGTTTAAATCGCTTAAGCCGTTCCGAATATTAGACAAACCAAAAGATAGCTAATGTCCGATACGCGATTGCGAGGGTCAAGGACAAAAGGCGATTTTTCGTGTAGGAAGGAGGCCAACACTCACTTTGGGTCGTTGCGCCAGCGGAGTAACTATGTAAACAGCAATATAGACGGGCAAAACAATTAACAAAGGGTTATTTAGGAACTGGTATCATAAAATAACTTTATGTACTTACATAACAATACGCAGTCATTTCGAAATCACAGACAGCCACTACAGTTTTATTCATATGTATAAATATCAAATACTTCGGAATAATTTTTAATGACATTAAGTTAGTCTGTTTTTATTGATCTAATAAAGTAATGCTTTAGACGCTTAAAATTCTTGCTGAAATCTAGGTATAGTTTGTAATCACAAAATTGTCGATGGCGCGAAAACCGCGTATTGCAGCAAGATGTCACACTTAGTGCTGTATCTAAATCTTGGAAAGTTTAAATCGTGTGTACCTCCAAATTACACGGTGTATTATTTTGGCAACGGGGAATATGAAAGCATAAAAATGCACTAGAGATACCTGTCAGGTTTTCAAATATATTACAACAAATAAAACTAATAGGCGCAAAAATTGTTGTTTCATTGGCAATCAAATTTCAACATTAAAATTATCATCGAAACCCACCTGTATTATATTTTAAATCATCTATCCGCCTTATAAAGTCTGTACGGCCATATAAGTCTTTAGTGGCTCTCTGTCTACACATTCCATTTTTTTTTCAAATTTCATGATAAATATTCGGTTCTGACTGACTGCTACAAGTTCTCAACACTCATTTATTTGTATGTGAATAGCCGACAAACGAGCAGGCGAGCCACCCGATGGTAAGTGAACACCATTACCCATGAACATGGGTAACACCAAAGGCGTCACTAATGCGTTGTCGACCGAGAAAGGAGAAAGGAAGAAAGTAATGGCTCTGACGCCAATTTGATCATTTCGGAAATTTTTGTATGTCTGTCCCGGTATAGCCCAAGAACAGCTTGACCGATCTTAAAGAAAATTTAGATGTACCTAGTGAGAACACGTGACTGCGCAGATGATAGGTTATATAAAATATGAGTAAGCCTAATGAAGTCTAATCACGGCAAAAAACATAAAATAGTATAATTAATTGTCCAATCCGAACGAAGTCGAAGGGAGCAACTAGTCTTTCTATAAAAATAACTAATACATTAGGCCTTTTCCCCAACGACTTCTGTATAATTGGTTTAAAAAAACACGGTATATCGAATATATCAAGAAAATGTTAAGTTTCTGTATTCACACCTTATCTTAAGGAGACACTTATTTAGAAACCGAGATCTCATGAACCAGACATAATTTACAACGGATGGTTACGAGACGTGCACATAATAATAATAGTTTTTTTTTTAATTACATCGTATCGTTTGGAATGCATAATCAATACGGAACAATGCATTCAAAAATTATCGGTTTCACCCAAACCGTAGTTTATCGTGATCTCTTACCCTAGCACGTATTATTGACTTAAATATTCATTCACCTCTCAGTCTTTAAAATACGTGTCTGAATTGGTGCCTGTATATCCGGTCTGAGGTCTTACGGTTTCCCGCTGTTTTCATCATGTCATCCATTTTTAGTTTTCTTGATCCGAGTTGTGAATACATTTCGTTTCGTAAAGTGTGGACACTTTTCAAAGACTTTTCTCCCCTACACCCAACTAGTTTAATCTGCTTGGAAGTAGCAGACGCTCATATGGTCGATTTGCCTTTTTTAAACACCGACAGTTTTATATCCAGTACTATGATATACGTTTTTTTATGTGAATCATTAAAAATTAATTATCACTAGCTTTGGTAAAGTAAAAAAATCGTGATAGCTCTTCGAAACGTTCTCAAACATCTTGAAGTCTGCTAATTTGGATACCCAGAGACCTGGACAGTTCTCTTTATCTTTCATATTGTGAGAGGAGTAACGAGGCCAACAGTGGAACAGTTACATGTTTATGATTATGTTATTACTTAGATTGATAGCTTCTGACCTAATTTGTTTAAAAATATAAATATTGAAAAATACTTACCTGGTGATATAAAATAGAAAATTTCCAGCTATTTTCATCTACGTCTATTGAAAAGAAGTAATCGAGAGGAATATTGGATTTAATAGCTAGAAGCGTATCATTACGTCAACGTACTTTCAGGGGATAATTTCATAAACTGCTCACTGAATGGTGATTGAGCGCAATCATGCGTGGTGTTAAATCGTTACGGTACTTTGTATGAATTGTAATTCTCAGTAATATACGGCATAACTGTTACATACACTAGTATATATTGCTTGTGTAAGTAAAAAGGCATCCGTTTCATCTGTGATGCATTTAGTGTTACTAACGTCGACGAGCCACTGCACCCACTTAGCTTCAAGTGGCTCCTCTGATCGTTTCTTAGCTATTTATATAAAAATATTGTAACAAGAATTAATTGAAATGTGTATAATATTACTTAATAATATTCGTGCGTCTGTGAATGATCGAGTAACTTTTGTACGAACTGACTGATTAAGGTCATATTACGCATGTGGTGCTGTCGCGACTATTTCTGATAACTGCTCGTTAAACTAAATATAGGTTATACTAACTATTCATAAAATGAAATTATTTATATTTACACCAGCTGAACTGGCAGGCGTGGTTCTTTAATATATATCTATACGTAAATAAAATTCTAACTGATGAATTTCTGTACACGAACGATATATCGCACCTTTAGAATGAAAGTGACTTAACTCAAAATTCCTGAAATTCCAGATTTTACTATAAATTTACTTAAAAAAGCCTACTGTAAAACCCCATGGTGAAAAAGAACCCGAATTATGAGTGAGAAAGGGAAAAAGGGAAAACCTCATACATCAGTCTCTTTAAATGTACTCAAGACCATACATTTTTGAAAACTTTCTTTGTCATTTCCCATAAATTGCAATTTTTTAGTTAAGTCCCTTTCATTCTAAGGGTGCGATGAGAAGAACTATTATTAGGGGGGCCTTTATTAACGCAAAACTTTAGTTGTTAGAATTTTTGTCTGTTTGTCTGTGTGTTTGTTCGCGCTAATTTCGGAAACGACTTAACCGATTTCATTCTGGTTTTCATTAATGTATTACAGTAAGCATCTCTTAATACTTAAAGTTTGTTTCATTGCTATCCGTCCATAAATAAAAAAGTTATAAACTAATTTAAAATAATGTAGGTAGCACAATATTTCAAAGCGTAAGGCGTGGTTTTTCCGAAGCGAAGTGTGGGCAGTTTGCTATATTATGTATTATTATTTTGCAAATTATATCGCAACTTGACGCATTGATTGAATTCGAACGCATTGATCTTGTTAACAACATTATATTTAAATGTAAAAAGAAAGTAAAATCTCGGCTTAGGACGTCAAATATATGTATACAGGTATTACCCAGGTATTATCTCAGCTTTGACACTTAATAAATACACCTACACACCTAGGACAAATGGTTTTTAACTTTGTTTTTCCATGTCATCTGAAACGAGAGGGTCGAGTTGATCCTAGTTTTTCATCATCCAGTGAATAATCGGCTAACCAGTGCCATTTATGTATCTATATACGTATCAAATAAATATTTTTTTCGTTTTCAATCATTAAATATAACAGTAATAAGAATGTTATTTTACTGCGCAAGGTAGGTAATGTCAATCAACGCCTCTCATTTACGGCAGTTGATTAGTGGACAGCGCTCAGCGTTCTACGTGTGTGCGTTAATTTTATAATGAACGTAAAATATGAGAAGGCAGAGTAACTAAATAGCACGGATATGAGTTTTCTGTTTTTGGTTAAATATGGAGTGCCTGACGACTCATCTCACGTGGAGAGTTATAACGTTTGGGGTGCTTAAAACTCAAATTAGAAACAAAACTTGCGAGAAGCAAAGAGAAATAATAAAAAAAAAATCTTATCACTACACAATATTTTGAGACGGTTCATATATGACCTTAATCTAATATAGTATGTATAATACAAAAATACTTCTTTAAATTACTCTAAATATTTTAAATCTGTACGTGTTTCTATTCATATTTTTATCAATCATTAATTTATAGCCATAACAAATATTGTTAGGTAAATGTCATAAGATACATTATTCAAGAATCTCCTTGAAAAATTTTAGTTCTGCAATTCACCATTTTAAATGTGCGTTTTTATACAAATCAGGCAGTTGTCGCTTTTGTGTACACTATTTTATATACATACTTGCGGATCGCTGATTGTAGTCGCTACAAACTTAAATATATATTTAATTATCGTTCAAAGTGAAAGAGAGCTATAAATTTCGTCCGTAATGCAAAATTTTGTTCAAAAATAAGTAGACGACGAACGGTAAACAGGTACGAATAAAAAGCAAAGTTATTATTTTACACACGAATAAATTATTCATAAATTTAATGTCGACGTCACAGCACCTTTTACATCGGTGCGAGTAACACAACAACGTAAAAATGTCGATCTTTTAGTCATAATCTGTTCAAGTATGCCAGTGTATGCGATATTTACCTTTGAGTCCCAAACTAACATCAAATTAGTTTGTTTTAAGAGAGTAGTTTCTAGGATTGGCAATGTCATTCTCGAGCAGATTTCTCATTTAGCGGTAACGAGTTGAGAAATTATTTTTATTAGACGCTTTATTTTAGCTTTGGGTGTACACTTCTATGTGTGTATATCCATATGTATGTTAATTTAATTTAATTAGTCAAGTCTTATATTTATACATATTTACGACTATACAATTATATTAACTATTCCGGCACACGTTATTCTGTAGTATACGTCATTGAATCTTTTTATTATTTTATGAATTTGTAAATTGATTACTTGATTATAATATTACGTATTGCAAACTCACAGACCTATTAGCTATCGTCTCTATATAACAAATATATCATGAGAATATAATTTCAATCGGTCGTATAGTTCCGGAGAATTTCGAAAACTATATTTAATATTTTTTCTTCACACTGTATTTTATTTTATGGTCAATAGCAACGCAAAAACTCGTCAACATTCTGAACAAATGAAAGCCGCCAATAAATAAATTACATACTCCGTTGGAATTTCCCATTGGGCTGATACATCTGGCAAACTGGTCGAGCATATTCATATTTATTTGGAGACTGAAATAACGTCATATTTTATCGAATTGGTTGTTATATATCGTTGTTACTTATCGTTAGCGTTATTTATTTTAGTGAAATATAAGAATCATAGCAATACTGGTATTCCCTTTACTCTATACGCGATAAATACTGTATTGGTGAATTTATTAAATTTCTCACGCAGGAGAGCAGTAGATAGAAATGCTGTCCTTGCAATAAAAATAATAGAGATGCTTTAATGAACAACCGTCGCATTTTAATGAATTAATACCGCTTTCTAAATCATATTTTGAAAGTAGCTGTACTTTACCTAGTTTTATTGTGCGAATCTATAAAACATACGTTACGAGATTGCTAAAAGGGAAACACTACAACGCAAAAATATTAAGCAAGCTTTGATTGAAGACTACACTTGGTACGCCGGTTAATGAATGCCTCTCTTCCAGTTGAACAAACAGTTTTAAACAGATCAACGTGCACTGGACGTACTTTCGCTTGGTTTATATTATTATTGGTATAGTTTCAAACATACCCGTATATTTATATACTTCTAGTGTTATTTACTGATATAAAAAGGGTGCAATGTATTGTACACTAACGATTCAAAGTTGATGCGTGATTTAGCTATTGAAACCATCGACCGAGGTTCTTGTACGAGTAGTTAAAATCATATTAATCATGTTATAAATAATATATGTAATTGACAAGGACACATAGAAATAATTGTGCCGCAATGGATTCTGTGCAAGTTAAAACTTACTTTGTAATTGGTATATGTTGATTCAAAAGATGTGCTGAGGAGTTTATTACGTCGTTTCTTTTCGTCGAACATAAAATAAAGTTATGTACAAAGTAATGATTTCAATACGAAAAAAAAGGAAAATATTTATCGGCAAAAATTAAATAAAATGTTCACAATCCTTTTTAACGATAGAAAGGTATTACTCGAAATTTAAAGCTTCTAATTTTAACAAATATTTAACAGAAGATTTTAAGCACAAAATTTGTCTGATTTGTGCGTGCTCTCACATAATAATACATAAACAAACAATTTTGTATTTTCTTTGGACGTAGATTTGTAATTTATTTTAAGGAAAAAACATATTTAACTGTAGTACTGAGTCAAATCTACTGTCAACAAATAACTAAAAACGAGAGAAACAATGTTTTCTTTGTGTTCTACTACTTAATGGTGAACTTTTTAACCAATATCCAAAAAGGAGGAGAATCTCAATTCGTTTGTTTTTTTACGTTTATTACTTTGGAACTCTGATATTTATTAACCGATTCAGAAAAACCTGTTTTGTTTGAAAGAGTATATTTCGCGTTCGATCTCATTTAAATTTGAAGAAAATATACCAACCTCAAGGGTGAAAAACAGGAAATGAAATCAAGAAATTCACCCTGTTCAAGTTTATATCTGCTATTTTTGTTTAAACATTTCTTTATTTGTTATTAAATTCAATTAGAAATTAAAATAATGACTTGGAACGAAAGTGAGTAAATGTCCATCGTACGTTTAAAGCGAGAGCTTAACATCTAGTAGATAGTATGAAGACTTAACTAGTGCGTCTTACGTCTCTCCAGATATATACATAACCTCAAACAAAATGTATTCGTATGTTTCCCGTTCCTTAAACCGTCGGGAGAAAGAAAAATCTAAATGTATTAATTTAGTAATGTTATTAGATTTCATAATGTTTGGGCTGGCTGACGCTAAACGTATATAAATGAATATTAACATTGTTTAATAAATGCACACAAATTCATACAACAGTTCTCATGGTCGTGAGTGACATACCCAAATGAGCCATCACAAAGAAAAGCAAGATACGAATACCAATATTTATTTAACTTAGAAAGCGATGCATAATCGTAGACATACTTTGTTTCCAAAAAATGGCACAAATACAGGAAACCGTGGATGCTGAATCTACTGGTGGCCACCTGACACGATAGTTGGTTGTTACCTCCAGACATTAGTAATAGTTAGTGACGTGCATCAGTTAATTCTACCATCACACACAAAAGGGTGAATTGCGTCGACAAGGTAGCTACTGCTATTGCCTTGCACAATTTATTGTTCTTATCTCTTTATATTTAAATAAAACTACATTTAAATAAAAAAAAAAATATTACTTGCGGAAAATAAATACGATAAGGAAAAAAATTGTCGAAAACTGTCTTTAAAGGAGATGTTACATAAATGTATGAAGCTTGGGCGTCGCCATGTACAAACTGTACAAAGTAGATCATATTAATTGAAAGCATTCCTCATTATTTTAATTCTAGATTTCAGATCATACGTCATGATTGTCAAACGTCAATACAATATGTAAATATATCTGATTAATAACTAAATAAATATCACTTACTTATCTATCTATCTTTTTGGAAATCTAACCTAATAAAAGATGCCAATTCATAAATAAAAATACACCTAAAGTAAAATCGAATTATTGTGTAGCGTCAATATAGATTTTGAAACTCCACAGATAATTCATCACAGGCATGATATTTGACAGTTCCAATTGCCACCATATTGTTGTCATACGTAAAAACTTAAAAATAATTTATTTGCAATAATTTCTCAAAGGAGAACATCTCATTGAATATTTTTTCAATATTTTTCTGTGAATCAGTTTATTTTTTCTAAATTATGCTAGACTGTACAAAGGCGTGCCTAAAATACATCTTATTTTGGTTCTTCATCGTTCGGAACACATTTTCTCCATAATTTAAGTGGAGGCTAGAGTAGAATGATGTATGAGATTACCCCTTACATCTCAAACTCCAAGTTCCTAGACCCCGGTAGCATGTAAGCAGATTTATTTCAAAGCTTTACTATACATAATTAAAAACAAGCGATAACTTCAAAAAACTTTAGGTGTAAAATTCAGATCGACTCTCAAACGGGTCTGACGTTCCAGCTAATAGACTTATTACAACTTCTACGTTATTTACTTAATTGGTATTCCATCAGATCGTTCCGGCCTTCCGCTCTCGGTTACTACCAACTTCAATTCGAAGTTAATCCAATTACCACAAGTTGTCAGCCCGAGGTTTTTCTGAATGTAAATTCAATTAACGCACGCCACTGGCCCTCATTCAATTTCTGACGGCGAAAGCCAAAGCACTTCCCTTGATGCGCTTAGTTATGACAATGTCTTGTGACCGAATGCATAAAGGAATGTGCATCTTTTAATCTTCCTTGTTATAAAAAATTTAAATACAATAGGTACGTACGGCTGTATGGCCACTGGCCATGCAGATATTTTCTGATTCAGGGATGGTTCAGTTACCTTTTTTGAAAACGCATTATTCAAATGTAATAATACAAATATTTAAGTTTGAAATTTTCTTAAATATTGTTAAAAACTACATTAAAATATCGTGTCTCATTTAAAAAGCTGCCGCGTCTGGTCTCTCAAGTTCGTATAACGTATAATTTGATTTTGAATTTAATCATTATACGTCGGTATAGTTGTTGTGTATGTGTAACTAAAATTTGAATGGATCTGGTAGAGGCAACTAAAACAGTTTTAATGAATTGTAACGTGGTATACATCCATTTTCCAGGATACCATTCTCGATTGCACAGTTTTGATATGTCCCAAGAAGGTAACCGCCGCGTGTACAAAAACTATGACACAAAAGAATTGACAGGATAATGGCTTATTGTGGTGAAATTACGATGTACTGATAAATGGGCTATGGACTCCTACTGACGCCAGACATTCAGATTTTATAAGAACTGAAAATCTGTTCCTCAAACTCCACTCAGAAAAAGGAAACAGGGATTAGCAACAAGCTGTTTTTTTATTACTATTCAAAGCAGTAGAAAATTTTAAGGCTGTCCATCCAACGTATTAATTAAATATTTCCATAATATTCCCTTATTCTGTACATGAATCTGTACAAGTGCATTCTGTACATGAAGGATATTTGAGAAAAACTATTATTTGGGGCCTTTATTAACGCAATAGAACCCAAAACAATGGTTGTTAGAATTTTTGTCTGTTTGTCTGTGCGTTTGTGCGCACTAATCTCAGAAACGGCTTAATCAATTACGTTATGGTTTTCACTGATGTATTGCAATAAACATCACTTAATGTTTAAAATTCGTTTCTTTTCAATGCGTCCAAAAGTAAAAAGTTATAAATTAATATATGTACATATTTCCTACTCACAGAACGAGACAAACCAAGTCCTATAGCAGTGCAGGTTCTATTTCTAACGCGTACTTTTGTCCAAAATGGAGCGAGGGCTACTAGTATATAATATATTGTATTCTTATTTATTATACCATATTTACATGTACGTATAAAGTCAGTACGCATGTGATGGCCCCATCGTAGAATTGTCCTGGGGCTCTAGGTGAACATATAACTGTAAATCGTTACAGTGTGGCAGGGACCATGATTCCTGCAAGGGGATCGAAATATCGGCGTACAGTTACTAAAACTTTAGATTGATAAGTTATTAAGGGATTAATTGTGAAAATCAAACAAGTCGGTTGTTAGCCGCCTTCCGCATAAATTACGACATATCGACATTTCCGTGTTTCTCTTAAGGTGCATCCATACCGCAGTTAACTTTTGTGGAGCAACACTGTGCAACACGGTAATAATAAGTAACTATTTGTAACATTTGTGGCTACTTGTTACTATTTGTTGAATGTAACTCATCGCGTCCACATCGCCAATAACCATAAATTAAAAAAATATAACAAATAGTAACTTTAACAACCACAACTAACTGACCCGCTCCCGCACTGCGCCTTGAGTTATTTTATGTTGCCGTGTTGAGGTAGCAATCTGTCACAATGTTATCCATTGTTACCATCACATCACACACACACGTCACATCTGACTGTTTTCAAAAGTTTAGCAGCGTTACTCAACAGTACTTACCAATACAGCAACATAGAATAACAGTCAATAACTTTTTGCTATCGAATGTGACTCAGTAACAGTTGGAAACGTTGTTCTGCGGTGTGGATCCACATTTACAACGACTACCTGCAACTAACTCTACAATAAATTAAACGCGAGTAGACGAATGTTTTGGTATGCTCGTATATCTCAAGAGGATATACTTAAGTTAATAAATTTGTTTACATAATGAAATTTAAGTAATAGATGATTATGAAGAATCTGTGTAAATTTGTGTTTTAGACATAAAATCAAACATTTAAATATTTGCTAAAAACCATTTAAAAGTTTCAATCTTTGTAATATTCTTCATATTCTTTGCACTATTTTAATGAAGGTTCTACGCAAATTAAAAAAAAAAACCAGTGAGTTTTGTTATGCGTGTTATGCGAATGCGAATTTTTCGAACCTCTTCAACGACTAGGAACCGCGGAGTTAAGCAATTGATAGGTTGATAGGTCGCTGATCCTGATGAGCCTCTGCTCATTCCCCACCATTGGATTTTACCGGGGTATCCGAAGGTGGGGGATGAGCGGAGGCTCAGGAGGAGCAGAGCCCGGCGGGGCATACGCTCAGGACTCCGGTTGCGTTCCGTTGGAGATCCCGGAGTCCTGTACATAGCCCTGAGGAAGCCCATGGGGGGCGGGGGTACCTTTTAAACGTGAACAAAAAAAAAATTCGCTGACAGGATGTAAGTTACATTGTACGAGTATATAGATAGTACGTACGAGAAGTCTCAATGCAAATTTTATTCTTCGATATAATGTTAGTGGACATAACTGTGTTACAATTTCTAGAGTGTATTTACATAAATGCGAAAATTATAATTATGCGTTTATTTTGATTTAAATAATCAGTTCACTGCACACCGTAAAGACATACATGTGCCCTATATTCGTTGTAAGCGACTGTAATTAAGTATACGCGAGAGTTCGTCAACCACATTGGTTTTGGAAACCACACGCTACAGAACATGTTGATTTAGACGGTAGACATTCACGGTAAGCAGGTTATAAATTACAGTTTGACCTCATTAAGATTCATATCGTTCAATAAACGCGACAACATATGTATTTTATATATTTTATTTATTTATCATTTCAACAAAACATCACACAAATTTGTATTGAATAATATCATCAGTAGAAACCACAAAGGTTTATATGCTATAACTATGTTTACATCAGCGTGCTTGTACATTATAGATAAGAAAATACTTAGCTTATAAATATAAGTTGCTATCATTGCGAAAAATTACTAAGAAATGAAAGAGTTAACAACAAATATTACCGTCTAATTTCTTATTAATTAAGTAGTTAGAACTACATCTTCTACGCACCATTTGTACATTTTACATAAATATACTGTAACTAGCTGGCCTGACAAGTACTGTATTTGGATATATTTTATTACGGAATCTATACTAACAAAGGATAATTGTTATAATAATAATATAATCTTCAGAAACACGGCATGTATATGAAGAAATTGTTTACCGTTTGAAAGGTACATAAATCTTGACGGACATAGGCTATTATACATTATCTATATAATCCGTCATATATATCATATACGTAAATCGAAACGTGCCGCTAGTAAAAAATAAACTCAACAAATACAGTTATAACAATGATTGGAACATAGCAAGTATACTGTATGAATGTCGGTCAAGTATTTTAGAAGTTAAGGGGTCGCTAATTGGTGCATCAAGATTATATTGAATGTATTCTTAGTATTTTACAATAACGTGAATATTCATATTTTTAGATAAATAAATATCGAAGAATTAAACAATAATTCGCGTAACTGACAGTCAGTCAGTAACGGTGATAAATACAAAGTGGATATTGATTACAATGTTTTAACCGATGTATTGTTATATGTTTTATTGGATTTCATTTATGTTGTTCACAAATTGACCAGTAGCCTAGAACTCGCGACTATGTAATGCCAGTACATTGCGGGGACATCTAGTCTCCTTGGGAAGTGGCCAAGAGGTAATACGAAAGGCAGGCACGATAAAATCCCGCTTGGTATCTACAATGAATGCAATGGGATTCCCGCCATGTAACAAGTTACATGTTAAAATATGAGTATATTACATTATTGTTATTATTATATTATTAATTCATACTAACAATGATCTTTAGATATTTAATACAATTTTAATTTACATTATGTATCATTGTATTTGCGATAGGTAGGTATTTTTTATTTCGGAAAATAGATCTGTTCAGTACGGACATTTTGTCAAGAAGGCACTAAATAATGTTATGTCTATTTTTGTACAGTTATCGCCATAAAATAACGTTTTTGTAATACGCCAAAATAAGAAAACCTATATTTAAAACAATAAAATGGGGCTAACATTAAATTATAAGTTGCCTAAAAACAGTAGTAATTTATGACATGTGTTTTTGAACTGAAACGTAAACCGGTTACTAGTCATTAATAATACTGTTTATCGTATACCATAAATAAACACATAATGATCAATTTAAAAAGAGAAATACGAAAGGCAGCGATATCTAGAAACATCAAACGGAATCGGAGATCGAATCGAATTACAGAAACGAGAGGTAAACAAAAAGTAGGATGCGCTCATATTAAAACGTAAGAAATAACTCAAGCATCAAATAAATCAATGTTTTTGTCAATAATTTGTGCTGTCGTGTGAAGAAGATTCATTTAGACCTGATAAAACGCGACGTCCGACTGACGCTACGATTCGTCGTATTCGGAGAATCGCCAGGTAGGTGTATGGCAAAAATCGTATGTTTACATTTTGTACATTTAAATATGAATATATGATACGATTTATTAATTAATTCAACTCATTCATTATTATGCATAGCTATCCCACTGTCAGGCTCAGGTCTTTTATCGTCTTTCACGCTGGCCAAATATGCATTGGCAGACACCTCCGAGACCTTTAAACAGAACTGTCAGGTATACTGATTTCCTTAAGAAAGATTTCTTCGCTAAAATAATTGGTCATATTTTGAAAACTTGGATGTGTGTGTAGGTTTCTGGCCCAGGTCTTCCTTGAGACATACCAACTACTAAAGTATAAGACCCCATCTTGTTATATGATTTAGCTAGGATATTTCATTCAAAATAAAAAGGCAAATGAAACTTATTTTTCTGCATAAACCATTTCGTGTTGATATTACTTATGCTCATGCCAGCAAGTAACTTTAATTTTCCGTTTGAGTTTTATCCAAAGCGTTTAGCAATTTGCTTATATTTTTCACAAATATTAACTGACTGAGTAAATCTCAGTAATTTTTAGATTCGAATCGAAGCGACGGCGATAATTACCATGTTTGGAACACCGCTTATGAAGAGCTGTTTTATCTCAATTTTTTAATCGCACCGCGTAAGTTAGAAGAAATTTCGGAGATACATTTCCCTGCATGTAGGATTAAGAGTGTTAGTTAAGCAACCGATCCTATTTATTATGCGGTATAATAAACAGGGAATTAGCGCTAAATGGAAAAGATTACTATAAATAATGTAAATAAGCACTCAGTTACTGGAAGCGGCGGCTAATTTTTGTTTATAATGATATTACAATTGTCATGAAGTTAGAGGAACATTGTTAGCATCACAATTCCGAACTTTCAACTAGTGTCAATTTTAGTGAAATTGTACCAAACTCCAATTAGTTGTTAGTTATTATTAAGGCAATTTTCAGACGAGGACCTTCTTTTTTAAAGATTGGATTTTGTACCATTAATTTAATTATTATTATTGGTACTTGTACATGGTGTTAGATTTTGAGTTAGGTAACCCACCCTAGTTCGAAATACAAATGTTTAATATTTTAAAAGTGTTTCGTTTTCTTTTTCGGCCAGCATTTTATCTTAACAAGATAAAAATGTATGGAAAAATCTACAAATAATTTAACTTATTTATGTTAGTTGTAATAATTGCTACAAAGTTTTATATAAATGATCATTATATAAAATAATATTTTACGCAATAATATAACCTACCTACATAAAGAAATTTATTTAGCCTTTTAAACGACCCATTCTATTGATGCATTTGACCTTAATCTCTGAAGCAGTTTCATACTGAATGGGTTTCCGTCTGAAGCTTCCGTGGAAATCATTTTTGCAGCAACATAAGAGTACTTGTTTAGATCTATTCAGTACAATGTTTTTCAAATAAAATGTTTGTGAATTCTGTTATAAGCTTTTATATTGTATCGAATAAATACAATGATAATCGGTTTCACATGTACAAATGTTTTAATATTTTAATTTATTAAATCAACAATAAAATAACAAGTGTTTTGACGACCCAGATTGCCGGTCGCGGCAAACATTTATGTGATAGATGTTTTTCCTTGGGTCATGACTGTTTGTAAAGTCATATTTGTGTTAGGGTGCAAATCTATGTTTATGTGCTGGTTCCTTCTCGACTGTCAACACACATGTTGCTTAAGTTGATTTGCAGATAAGCATGGGTAGCGGTAATTACCTACTATTCACCATGCCGTGGCTTGTCTGCACATTAATTGCCTGTTACCATAAAAAAAAAATATTAAGAAAAATGTACCATACTATAACTCCATTAATCGTTAAGGCGTATCTAAAGGCATCCTGAAAGCTTATCTTTATGTATCAGTTGTGATTCTGTAATCCCTTACCAACTTGGTTGCTTACGAAACATAATTATGTTGATATGTATTCACGTAATATATTTGGTTTGTCGCGATAGTATTGCTTTATAAACAGCGATGGTTCATAGTTATGAAAGTTAGATGCAAAGCTGGCGCTATCGATCGAGTTTTCATTTCGAGTTTTCAATTTGGGCTATTTATAATTCTTAATAATTCATATATCATTCATATATCACTTATATCACTTGGTTCGGTGAAGGAAATAACGCGAGGAAATCTGCACTTCTGAGAGATTCTCCATAATGTTCTCAAAGGTGTGTGAGGTCTGTCTACCCGCGCTTGGCCAGCGTGGCGGACTATGGACTGAACCTATCTCATTGCGAGAGCAGACCCGAGCCCAGCAGTGGGACGACATGGGTTGTAACGGTCACCGTTCTGGCTAGTTGTGACTCATTTATTCGAAATATACTTACAAAGTACCGTTAATTCTTCGACAATGATGATACAATTTCAGTTGTAACATTTTAGATATAAATCTTTATATAAACGACACTCAGTAAACTATTTTGTAATTATGAGTGTCAAGTATGAATTTCTAAATTCACGAGGGTTTATATACCGATATACTCGTAGACTGTTGAATATTTATCTCATTGGTAACCTATATGGATATTTCGTGGGTATTAAAGTTTGAGAGATTGCTTCTTTACTTACAACCGGAATGGTTGTTACCGAAAGTACCCTAACCTGAGATTAACATACATATAACCTTTCCTTGTTGTAGCATATGTATATAAAAATATGACAGCTATAAAATATTATCAAATTGATATTATTCGAATATTTGAAACGTAAATTGCAATGTACGAATATTATTCACAACGTAATAACAATCTGAATCCATATATATATTTAATTATAACAATATTATTTTCGATCTCTCTCGATTTTTAATTTAATATCAATTTGCAGGTCGGAAGCACAGGGTAGAAGATTCTCGTTATTTTCAACGTTATCCGACTAAGTGGCTTTAATAGATAGCTCCATGCTCGGACCAACGTCAAACGGCTTTCCACCTTTTATTAAAATATTCCGCTTATGAATTGTGCATTTCGCAGAGAAATAACCACGCATAGAACAAATTCCTTGTGTCTAATTGAAGCACATTTACATTGAAAATCATTCTTCTTTATTGTACAAATGATGAAATTTCTCTTGTTTTTATGGATATCGATCATCCCGGTTGAGTTTGTTGTTCTTTGGATTTATGTGTAGTATGGGTCTTTTGTCTTTTGTAAGGGATTGATCAAAATTAAGAAACTTTACGCTTGTTCTGAAAAAAATCATTTAGCTTTATCGGAAGCCTCAGGCTTTTTATAAGAACTTCTGACACTAGGGCTGGCTATTAACCTTCATATCAATCCGTATTGGAGCAGCTTGCAATACGCTTGGGGTTTCCTCAATTATGATAGCCTGAAATCGTGAAATATTTTTATAGGTTATACGCCACCATAATCGTCTGTCAGAGATGCGAACCTAAATCCTAAGACACGGACATATATGCTCACACATTATACAGGATATCACACTAAAACTCCTTACATATCCTATACTAGGTATTCACCACTAAATTACTAGCGTCTTAATCAGCAAGTAATTACAAGTTCAGTATATATTAATGTATTAACATACAAATATGCGATGGTTTCTCCGAGATATTAATACTCGTATTACGTAACATTGGCGGGATCGTTGGTGGTCAGCGAGGCGAGGCGAATAGAAACTTATGCGGATGCATTTCTTATTTGTACTCCCGCTTTTACCTCCGTATCGACGCTTATCCGCCTATTTATGTCAACCACAGGTTTATCCGCTATCGGCCTATTAAACGTATGTGCCTATAACGTTAAAATGTATACATTAAGTTTTAAATTTAATCCTGCTCGAGTATTAGCTGAAGCTGACTTATTTTCCGTTAGTTTCTAGTCGCGTGCCATATGTATAAATAGACAAAGAAATTCTTTTTTGTTTGCAAATAAAGCAATCTAATAAATATCATGAGCGTCTAACAATTAGTGCCAATCTGTACTGACATAAACTAAGAAATTATTGCAAAAATACAATGCATTTGTAATTTTCTAATACTGTCATACTTTATGTGTGATGAATTTAAATAACTAAGCGATACATGTTATTACAAATTTATATACAATATATCACATAATCACGATAGCTCTTAAACATCCCATCTAGAAAGGTCGATAAAAATCTTACTAGAATTTTTCCCTTGTATGCATTG
The DNA here is from genome assembly GCA_003671415.1 of Megathymus violae. Classification (NCBI taxonomy): domain Eukaryota; kingdom Metazoa; phylum Arthropoda; class Insecta; order Lepidoptera; family Hesperiidae; genus Megathymus; species Megathymus violae. The sequence goes on from PDGT01000018.1 coordinate 2,816,158, forward strand.
TCTATGTTATTAATTATCTATGCCCCTGCAACTACATTCATGTCAACAAGAACCAATCGTGAACCGCCAATCACATCCATTGTACTAGAAAGAAAAGAAATATACGCTTTTATAAATCTCACTGAAGATCTATTGTGTAAGCCTCCTCCCCGTAACATACATTTATAAACTAGCAACATGCGCTCGTTACGCTTCGGGAACAATAATTCTCTTAGAACGGCACTGAAATGAATGAGTAGTAGCTTGACATATACAATACCAATTTAAAATTAACAACTTCTCCGTAAACTACATTTCTGTGGCGGTATTACGATATCTCTGACAGTTTTTTTTTCTTTAATATTTCGTAAGAGCTATTCCAGGCTCACTATTTTTATAAGGCTATTTAAAATGCCCTTTACGTTAAATAAGTACCGCTTCAGCAGCGTTTCGACATCTATAACCATTCATCATTGTGTTCAAGCCAACCTCCCCTGCTCTCGGTGTGACCTACTGAACAACGGAAGAGGTGCGAACGATTTCTCCTGTTGAGAGTGGCCCATCTCGGTACCACTCAGTTTAATCCGGTCAAAGCTCGTACTCGTTTACATGCAGGTTTTTACCCGCAAGACTACTTCCCACCATCCTTTTAGAATCAACCACGATATTGTTCTTTTCCATTTTAACCGACAGCACCCAGGTACTCCAAGGCTTTAGTTTCAATACGCATACACAAAATGCTGAACATGATTATATGAATTATGATGGGTTCTTTACACTTTCATTTGATAATGATAAATTTAATCCTAGTCGAGTGTTATAGCTGAAGCTGACTTGTTTTCCGTTAGTTTCTACTCGCGTGCCATGGGTCCAATGACACTGATCTGTATTTGATAAGATAAATATTTTTTTTCGTATTTTATTGGCAAATTAGTTGAGATCCCGTCAAAATCGCCTGGTTAGCACCAGACTCAGTCCAGAAAGATCAGTAAAACACACCGTAAATGTTGCCCTACAAACTGTTTTATCTTCCAGTGAAAGTTTCATTAAATCGCTTAAAGTATTCCAAAGGTTAGCCCGGACAACAAAATGATTAAAAATAATTATTTATGTACTGGTGTAGATAACACTATGTATACTATGTAATTCGACAAGACGCAGTTAATTTAAAATCACAGATAGACACTCGAATTGTTTTCAAATGTATAAATGAATGTCTATTCGTTCGAAATTACTCACTTTACATAGCAAACATAGTAAAAACATTGGTTACTGGAACTGGATGGATTAATTAAACGGGAATCGGAGGCAAACAATAAACAACGTTCAGCGCTAATATTTGCTTAATAAGTCTACGCACGTTGCCGTGGAACTAATTATGTGTGACCTTTACTGGCTACACGATGCGTTCTGGTTAAGTATTACGTAACAATACACGCATGTAAACAGTGACCGTGTGACTTATGGAATGGTTGACATCAACCCAATAGTGCCCACTGGAGGACACGATTTTTTTTAAATTTTGATATAATGTTAAATCTAAAACACTTTCACCACAATGTTCCATTGCAATTATAGGCAACCCAATTGGCGTAAATGTTTTAATCGCCGGTAGGCTACAAACAGATTATGACACTGATGGCTTAACGGCTACTACTTAACGACGATAACTCAACATTCCGTGTAAAAGATGGAAGCGTTGAAGACATTTTGAAAATACCAATCTCCCGTCCGTCTATCGACCGCACGCAAATCGGTCGATCACTTGAAACAGATACAAATCCAAACACAACACAGCCAAACAGATAACAAAATTAAGTTGACGCGCTTGCCATGAAGAAGTGAAAAAAATTATTGATAGGCAAATTTTATTTGAATAAGAAAAAGCTGAACTGTTACTTTTCAAGTTTTATGTGTACTTTGTAGAGTTCAATGTATAGATAAACGTATAAATTGACCGTTTCCTTCAGTTCAAAGCATAGTAAGAAAACTTGAGAGCTCCTCAGAATGTTGTCAAAGGCGTAGAAAGTGAGCTTAACAATCCACAGTTTCTCGGTACGGTGGACTATGAATTTCTCATTATGACAGATCAGCAGATACAGTTATCTGTCAATTGATTCAGTCAATGGATGTGATGATGATGATGTGTGATGTGACCTGCAGTATTCGATTATTCCGCGTTAATGTTACAAACACATTAAAATCGATTCATATGATCGATCTATGTTGTCACCGAAAGAAGTGTAAATTTAATATAATGTAATTCAACTAGTGTCGAAATGTTACGCATCAACAATTTTTGCTACTGATGTAGTATTAAAAATTCCGATATAATATATTAAGGTGGGAATGAAGTCCTTCCCTTGTAAAACCAGCTCTGTATCAGTTCCAAGCTATATTTCGCTTCTGTCATATATAAAAGTATTATAAATTTATTTTATATACCCTTTATTTAATTTCACTGTAAGTTACGGATTCGTGTTTAATAATCTACAATAAAATCTTTCCGATCTATTCAATATTGACGAACTCACTTAAGAGAATGCCTTGCTCACAGATTCATTTTTAATTGGAAGGTTGAAATAATTTTCAAATTTAGAGGGAAAAATATTTCTGGCAGCCAGGGATATCGATCTTGCTCTGATATTTCTATTTTTTTGCCAGGAGTGTAAACGGAACTATTACCAACCACGCGACTCACGTTGTTCGGTTTTGTACGGAGTTTATAATGTGCAAAAAAAAAATTCTATAATCTTTGTTTTAAAACGTAGTGTACAAAAAATATTTTTAAATACCGACATACATTGCTTTCTCTTTTGTTGCATTGCAGACATTGCAAGAATACCGTTCATTCTTATCCTATAAAAAAACTTGTATTGTATTTTATATAAATCTTAATATTGCAGGTAATGCGGTTACTACTAATTTGCTTCCTCTCGTGGGGGGTTGTGGCACGGGAGGACGATTGGCAACCCGTTAATCCAGAAGCGTCACTTGTGTACCACACGTACACTAAACCATCAGATCGATCCTTAGATGCAGGGTAAGATTAATTTAAATGCGACTTAATATCTTAATATGTAGATTTTCTCTCATTGAAACTGTATTTTTTCTAACAGAAGCATAATGTATATATATATATGAATTCTAACTGTAATTCTTACGCAATATGATAAAAATTTGAACACTCTATTCGAGATAATTATCGGTAGACAAATAGGGAATGAACGCTGTTTGTGTTAATTTTATAAAATTATTTTGTTAAATAAAACGTTGGCTTTGAATTGTTTTATAAAAAATTGCTCCTATCTGTAGAAACAGAAATTACGATGGAGTGCACTCCAAACTGGATTATCCAATATTTCCTTAATTCTTGGCCCAGAATTCGTACCTCCGTTATTTGTAACAATCGAGTCATATAACTCTTAGCGCTGAAAACTAATAACGTAATTTAGTGTTGATCAATATTAAACACAGCGTAAAAACAACGTCCCTTTAAAAATGGCGTTACTAATAACAATTATTAATCTTCGTCGAAATAATATCTGTGTCAAGTATCCCGAATACTAAAATATAATTTGGATTTATTTATTAAATTAAACTCAAATATAGAATTTTAGTCTACAAATTAAACACCTACCGATCAGGTGCTTTATTCTATTAAAGCAAGTAAGAGGAACTGGTGAGTGATAACCACCACGTATAGACATTTACAACTGCGGGACACCATCGATGCAGTGCCGGCAAAACCTAGGAAGTCATGGATCCATTTCTTGATGAACCAAATTGCACTAAAAATGGAAGTCACTTACATCGATATTACTTAAGAACCTTATTAAAAATAGCGATAAAAAGTATAAAACTAAGCGATTATAATTAGAAACATTCAACCTTAAACAAATTTCACTCGTGTCAGAGAATATCGATAAATATCGTATTCAAACGAATGCAGACCAATTTGAATAAAACTGCACGTTTAACGCCGTTGAGCGATTATTGGCTTTTAAAATTACATTTTGTCCCGCGTTGCTTGAAATCAAAAATATTATTTAGCATTTTTAAAACGCGAAATTTTAATAATAATGTTACTTAATAAGATTATATTAGCATTTTCTTAAAAATCAATTTTGTTTTTGAGATTGGAGTTTTGGATACAAAAAGGCATTTTCTAAAATTATTAACCAATTATTTTCTAAAACTAATCCTATCCTAGATGGCGACGTGCAATATACACATATCGTAAATACAAATGTATACGAAAGTGATAAGGTATAAAATTCACGATTTAAGCGTAAAATATTTTAATACATCAGATCTAACGAAAAGCGAAAAGATTTAGCGGTCTATAGTCCTACACGTGAACCAACTACATTATTGCTGTTATTTGTAAGGAAGATGAAACAGATACCTTATATTAAGTAGTGCCTTTAACATATCGACAAATCTCAGGCCAACTTCAAATAGAAACGGACAGTATACAGGAATTTCATGACCTAATTCCCTATCTCATTCCACTATCGAATGATTTTCGTCCAGCGCCCCACATGCTTTGCTTCGTCATTCGTTATCAATACCATGCAGCTTCCCTGCGTCTATGAAATAGCAGGCGTGCGTAGATAATGTCGCCCGATTATAGCGCGATATAACCTATTCTACGAAACACACTCCCTTGGAAAAACTTACTTTACGGCAAAATTCAGAAGCAAATGCGTGACTTTGATAGCAATTAACGTTCGTAACATTTTGGGATCCGTCAACTATTTGATAATCTTAGTTTGCAAGTTTTTGTAATACCTACAAGAAAGGTAAAAAAAACTAAGTAAAAATATTAAATCTCCTTATTTTAGAGAATTGTAGGCTATAAATTTTGTAATTGGCATTGTCTTGTACTTCGCAAAAATCCACGTTAAAACGAGCAAAAAATGATATTTTTACAGATTGTAAGCATATACCACGCTTTCATTTAGTCTTCGGGAGTAATATACGATAACGCTTTTTGTATAAAGCAATAACTTTTACCAAAGTATTATACATTCAGGTTGTAACCAAAGCTCAAAAATTAACACACGTGGAACGTGGCACGCTTTAAATGGACGGTAGACCAAGCATTAGGTCCTTCTGAACCTGAAATTAGCTTTTTAAACCAGGAGAAATCGGATTTAGATGTTCATTAAGCGGGAAGGCGGAACAAAAGTGTAATTTACAAACGACTGCAGCACGAGTTTCCGAACAATTGCTTCGAATTAAAACCGCATGTCATTACGTTATTGAATTTCTCATATCGTTGAAAGTATGTCGAATTCGTTAATGGTGTTACGAGTATTTTGCATTTGCGTAACGATTGGAATTGTATTACGTATCAGTAATGTTTTCATGGGTATTGCATTGTTATATGTTATTTATTATATATTAAAATCTTCACATGAAAACGCATCCAGTTTCTGCAGCGTGGATGTACACAACGTATCACAAAAAAAAAAAACACTAAAATAAACTTTCATCAATCTAGAACCTACTTGTAGAACCAGCCGGATATTGATCACGAAAGGCTGCGCTCGTTGGGCATGGTTGAATAATCGTTTGGGGTACAGTGTTGTAAAATGCAAAATATATGTAAACATTTTAAGTTATTCGCTGATATTTCAACGTTAATTTTGCCGTCAGCAGCGACAGATGACATATACCGTGATAACTTAGTGATGGAGAGTCGGGCTTTTGGTCGATGGTCCGGAGATATGTACATATGTGTGTGCTAAGACAACATCATTAGAAATCCGGCCTACTAAAACCTAATTACACGACAGTGGCTAGTTCGTGTACGTAATGCTAAATGACATTCTAAGTGTTATTACTGATATCATTATAATTATGTACTGACATGACTGTTCATTTTGTCTCCAACAACAATGTCAAACACTGCTTGAGAAAGAAAAAAAAAGTTTTTCAAAAAATAAACACCCCAGAATTGCAATTTTTTACTGAACAAAAAATAATAAATAAGTTTATCCTAGTAAGTAAGTACAAGAAGTTCAAAACGTAATTTGTATAAATTATTCCAGAACACAACTCAAGATTGTTAACCGACGACCAGTTAGTCAGTACGTCGACAAGATCATGAGTCTCTATCATACCGTCCCAGCAGCAACTTCAGATTCATGCAGTGTGTACAAAGTTTCGATGAATCAAGAAATACCATACCAATATGTGGAATATGAAAAAAATTTGCCAGATCTCAAAGAATTTACTCTCTGTCTGTGGAGCAAGTTCCATAATCATTCTCTGGATCATCCGCTATTTTCCTACGCCGGTAAGTTTTATTTATGTAATTTATAAAGCTTTTTCTTAATGTGCTGGTGTATTCTTCGTTTGTATGTCAGTATTGGTTCGCATTTTCGACAGATGCCATAAGCGGTGTTATGCGCCGCTATGTGTGTACAATTTTTATCAACCTATCGGCCACAATTTTCTTATACTATCCGAGGAAAAATCATTACACATTTATAATATTTCAAAATATAAAATATTTCAAAGTATGAAAGGCTATCTCCTATCTATTATCTTCTCAACATCTTTGCTCTCATGTTTCTAAGTGGGATAAACTTGGAAGATTGGAAGTTCAAATCAGATATTACGGGTAACATGGAATATATTTTGAGATACATTGTTTTTTACTACGTATCGTGGATTTCTATTTCCTTTACCATGTAGTTAAATAATTATCTAGCCGGAGTGTGCTTAAATATTACGAGAATATAATCTCTACTTTTATCTTTACAATGTTGAAACAACAAAGCTTATGTCACCGATGTCTTTAAATTGTTTGTTAATAGTGTTTCCGTTCAAAGAGGATTCCGTTCAAAAAGAATTATCAAAATATTGATCAAAAACTTTGAGCAAGGCGTGCAAACGGCCGTCGGAATATTTTGCACAATATTGTGCCGAATACATAATACTCGTAGGTAATTTCTATAAGCCTTCAAAACAAATAAAAAGCCTGCATTCATAGATATTGATACATGGCTGTAATATCAAAAGAGTTATCACAATTATTCTGAATCTATCAAAAGCTATAAAATGTTTTACTAATATTAACCGAATCCAGGTCAACCAGTTTTAACGTGACGCTCCATAAAATAAATTTTAATAATTTTACAGACATCGCTTCACTGTTTTAATGTAGGTGGATGATTATGTTTAAAATTATGATGTAATAAATAAAATTCAAGTGTCGGTTTGTGATTTTAAAATAACTGCACTATGTCAAGTACATGGAGTTTTTTTACACGATACTACAGGTAAACAATCCTTTTTTTAAATGTTTGTCTGTGTGTTTGCCTTTCTTTCTTTGGAACGGCTCAACAATTTTAAATAGGACTTTCACTGATAGATAAAGGAGTTTATAGGGCAATATTTGCGGTGGATTTCATTGACCTTCTGGGACTAGGTTTAATAACGACAGCCAATTTATGATCTGATAAGGCATTGGTCAGCGTTAACTGCGGGTCCGTATCATCATTATCGTCGCCAACTCAAAATATTCCATCGTTAAGTAGGTGTCCGTCCACACACAATGAGAAATTTAGAAGCCCTACAGTTCAATCAATTAATGAGAGTCTGTATATTAAAAAAAATTATGGGTATATAAAGCCGAAGATCTGGAGTACCTAATGAGGATCGGCCAAACTATTAGGGATATCAAAATTCTGTCATAATGAAACTTAATTCTGTGTGATGAGCAATTTTGCCGGACAGTATTTTTATTCGCCCTGGATGCCCGAACATCAGGTGTTCCATCGGCACGTTAACGGCCCAGACGAAAAGGTCGCTTAGCACTGGCTTTCTGAAAGTGCTTCTGAAACATGTATTATTAAAGTTACCCCTACTGAACCTTGGTACCTAAGCGCTGCCATAGCGAAACTTATTCGGTGAGGTAGCAGTTTCTGCGGGTACATAAATATTGAACGCGAAATTTATAAAATGATTTTACGAGTTATTATAATTATTTCCAAAGCGTTGTTAGGCTACAATAAAAATTGCAAAGTTAGGACGGAAAGCAAAGGCTGGATGATTGTTTTGTAATATTGGATTGTACTTTGTAATTTTGGCTATAAGATTTTTTTTTATTTTCGGATTTGACTTGGTTACTTATTTTTAAATTGACCAATATAATGATGTTTTAAATATAAAAACAAAATAGAAAGAAAATTTTGAAAATGACCTCTAGAGGAGTAGTAGATCTATCTACTCGTATTTAAAATTTTATAAAAATATGTGAAATGCCTAATATAAATGGGTAGGTATTTTCACTGGTATAAAACGAAACGAGTATCGTTAGTAGCTAACAAAGATCAGAATCTAATAATGGATACTCCAAGAGACCGAATAGTATTTGCGACACAAGAGTATCAAGAAATATCAAGTAAGTAATATTGTGTGCAGTGAACGATGATAATTCGCTTAGTTAAAACTAGTACTTCTGAGTAACGACATTGAGGACACCTAGTCTCTAGTATCACTCTATTGAATTGTCCAATTAAGTTAGTTTCTGGATTGAGTTTCAATTCAGAAATTCGCTCAAATTAGGTAGCTCGAAGTAGTTTCTGCTTCACTAAAGTCAGCATGAAATCTTCAATTTTGAATATATAAATCCTGTAATCTATAACTTAATGTTATTTGAATTGTATAAGGAAGTGACGGTAATTTTACTGATAAGAAAGTATTGAGCATTTTTATGTTGTTTAAAATCATGGACTCAAAAAAAGGTTTAAAGCTAAATCCAACACAGTTCAGATCTTATGTTTCAAATGTTACTTTGCGTTATCAATTATAAAGTTATACTAATGTATGTAAAATACGTAATGATGAATTTGTAAGATCGTATATAAATAAATATAAAGAATTAAGAAATTTTTTTATTAAATTAAAAAATTATTAAAAATTAAGAAAAAGACATTGAATAGAAGAATAAGACATCCTGTGTCGACTCTAATCGCTCAAGTAACATATAATTAAAAATGCATTCAGCAAAAGTAAACATTTACCACTTTTCTGTCATGGAATGTTTAAATTAAATTTTAATCGCATTTAGATCGTTTTCCATTTCAATTGAAACGCAATAATGAAATTAATATATACTTCTCTCTTAAGTTCTTTTAACAATCCGACAAAAAGGTTTCGTAGCCAGATATTTCTTTATTACATTACGAACTCAGACGTTTTTATTTAATTCTTTCTCAATTTTTCCTGTTTCCACCTATCTATTTCAGTTCCGTTAAAACAGTCAGTCCACACAGTTTCTCGAAATCCCAACACAAATAAAACGTTTACACACTCACACTCCGGCACTAGGATATGCCAGCAATATGACATTACAAACACCCATGACCTGAAAAAATCATTTATCTGTCACATAAATGTCTGCTCCGGCCGGGAATCGAACCTGGGACCCTTCGCTCGGTAGGCAAGGTCACTTCGACTACGGGGTCGTTACAAATTAGGTGGCTTTGTGATGTGGCGTATATCGTAAATAATATGTATAATTCCGATTTTCGAAATTATAAAAATCTTCAATTACGCATACATGGTGACTTCACCATCATCGTCATGGATCACAACAATTGGCCCACTGCTGGGCTAAAGTTTCACAATGAAAAGGGTCGAGGCCATAGTCCTCCACGCTGGCCACATGCGGATTAGGAGATTCCCTACACCTTTAAGAACATTATGATTAACTGACTACACAGGTTTCCTCACGATGTTTTCTTGCACAGTGATAATTAATTTGGCACAGTTTGAAAAAGAGGTGCCTGTAGGATTCGAACTCAAATCTTCCGTACGGGAGAGTGACGTTCAAACTAAGCTATCATTGCATTGTTGATTTTATAAGTTGTAAACAGTAAAAAGTTTGCTTCCTTATAAATATAAACAGAGAGTTTACATCCTTTAGAATACAGTAGAGATTTTTTTGCACCCAACAAGTTTCCATCTGTAATAAAATATAATATAGTCAATGCCTATTGTATGCATTCTCACATGGTTTCCTGAGCTTCCGATATTCTCGTGAACCCTTTGAGAAACGTGTCTAAAAATTGGTGCTTTTCCCTTTGTGTTTTTCATTTTATTTTCTGCTCTGATACTGAATACCGAGTATAAAATAAGACATTTTATAGAAACTTCTGTGATCTGGAACCAGAACACAATGATAAATATCTACGACAAAATTGTTAGTCATATTCATTTTCAATGTTTTTATTATAATATTTTCTGTGTAACATTAATTAATTTAGAAAGTGATACAAAATGGTGAAACAGGCATAATTTGGTTACGTCAACAAAGTTTCAAAAATTTTAGCGTTCCTTTATAAGGCGCGGTGTTCGTTTTTACACTTAGGTTCCAAATAGGAACCGTAAGCGATGTGCTAAAGCTCACCTCATAGTGAAAGGATATTATGGCATAGATGAATATATAAATGACAAGGCTGCCTAGGAAAAGTACTGTCGTAATTGATTCCTTTAAAAAGGAGCTGAGGAGTTTCTTTCGCCGTTTCTTCTCCCCAATATGAAACCACATCTTCGAAACGGTGGTACGAGCAGAAACATAAATTAAGTGCATATGTATATTTAACAATACATTAATTAATAAATGATTTTGAGTTTGGATACAAAATTAATTAAACACGTTAATATAAAATAAAATATAATCTTATTCGCAACGATGGAAGAGACAAGAGTTGGAGAACGTCATCTGATAGTTTGACTTTCCAGAGTTACACATAATTTAATTACGTCTTCATATCGTCTTCACAGGTTTCAGCGTTCTTTCAGGGTGTTTGGAGTTCGATTTTACAAAAAGGCTCCAAAGTGGATACGCGAGTCACCCATTATAATTTTTGAGCAACGCGTTAAAGCACAGCTTATAGGCAACGGAAATTATAGTATAGACGAATATATTAATGACAAGATATTTAAAAGATGTGCTGAGGTGTTTCTTTCTACGTTTCTTCTCCTTAATGTTAAAGGACCTTTTTGAAACGGTAATAGAAGCAAAAATGACGTGCATAAGTGTATTTACAGAATACATATATGATAAAATGACTTTGAATTTGAATTTACAATATTTGTTTTATGTGTAACAATCAAGTGCCAAAACGAGTGCGAATAACTCGAAAACTGTATTCAATCGCGAATGTTAATAGACGTGAGTGGACTCGTTTATTTCACGCTATGTATCGTGCAATAATATTTTTCGATTTATCGCAAGTGGTTCTCAGTAAATTCAACTTTCCGAGACGGCGCAGCGCTTCTCTAATTAAGTTATGAAAGTGCCAACATTGTAATAACTAGCCTGTGATTAAATAAAGGAACAGAACAAAATATATATATCTATTAATCCCAGTTTTAGAATTCGTAGAATTGTATTAGCACTCAAATGATCCGGGTGTAGCTGACTTTAAAATATAATATTTTTATAATGAATTATATCGATATATAATAGTAGTTTGTTTATAGTATATATATCTATTGATTCCTGATATAGGTACGAAGCATTAACTCGATAAAGTTGGTATATTGTGTTAATATAACCTTAATTTGTTAAGTCGTTCATAAATCTCAAAATAATTTTCTTTCATAGTATGATCAAAAGGATAATTCAAATCAAATCATTAATTGAGAAGATGAAAAAACTGTGATCAATTTAAATTCAGCTAGATGAGCTCCAAACCCGCACCAACTGTTGATGTGCTATTACAGATAGTTTTAGCAAAAAATTTTGGTAACATACTTACATAACATAAGTAATATACTTAATAATACTCCATTATTTTGTCAAAATTATGTAAGTTGTGCCCACACTTAATAAGCCAGAGTTATTGCCAAGATTAAAACAGAGAGCAGATGGACTCATGGCTAAAGGGAGAGGATATTTAAGCGGCGTGATGAAGAAAACACTTGACAGTGATATCGTAATTCACTGCAAAGTTGGCAAGTTAAATGCTCGTGAAAGAGTTCCGCGAATTTTTTTTTGCTCTCGTCAAAGACTAAAGCAAAGAAAAAATTTCTTAATCACCTCCAAGTAGTCCAGGCTACATTTTCACAGGTTTCTTTAATGGGGTAAAACTATTTGTAGTGAAAACTAAAAGTAGCTATTAAAATGAAGTTCTGCCCAAGTATACTTACTTTGCCAATTTACTTCTATAATGAAGGCAGCTCTGACAGGTTAATATCAATACTAACGAACGTCGGCGACATGTTAGTAGAATATGAATATCCAATTGAATCTTATTTATATAAATTGTCCTATTCAAGCCATAGTGGTTCATGGTCGTAAGACAAGTTTCAGTATTAAATTATTCCTCACATTACATATTTTTTGCGTTTAATTCACGTAACACAAGTCAATAAGACAAAGACATTTCGAAATAAAATGCAACGCAGCTGATTCTGCTCAAGTTGGAAAAATATTACTGTTATTATAAATACCTTTCATTATTAACAAATACAGTGGGTTCCTGTAGTCACCGTTTCTTCTGCTTTATAACAGCGTATATTTTGGAAACGGTTGCGGAAATAACGATGACAAACATTTAAAATTAAAATTTTTTGATGATGATGCATGATGATGATTTCGTGATGCACGAATATCTTGTACAAAAAACTAACTTTTCTATATATTCCGTCTACCCGGCGAAGACACTCCCTACCTGTATGACATTTTCTGTTCCTGCTACGGGTTCCATTTATCTTTGACTTTAAACCAATGTTCCCGTCGCGTTGTACCTTGCAGAACAATCGATAAGTTCACATAGCGTACACGTATATATATAACATTTTCAGTCTTACATAGTACTCAGTACATACTAGCTTCGATCTTGGTCGACAATGTCTTTTTGCTGACTTTTACAGTGATCAGTACCTTAAGGTCGTCTCGTTTGCTCGTTTGTCAGTTGTTGACACAATTAATTAACTTTTAAAATTGTACTTGGTGAGATTGGCCTGCTCCGTTGGGCTTAATTCAATTAGTACAGTCGCTCATACCTCATACGATCATTAAAATGCGCTAACGATTATATAAATACGAAATCCAGTGTTAATCACAGCCACGGAATACGATGTATTCCGCTTCTTTATTATAAGAACATCGCAAACAAAGCGTGTCGTTACTTTCTAACGGATGATAACATCAAACAAGGCATCTGATGTGAACATAACTCTTGACAATTTTCTACAATGAAGAGTATTCACCATTCGGCATTTTAACGTCAATATCTATTAGTTTATTTTAAATATTTTCAACATTTATATCCATAATTATTAAAACATGATGGTATCTCGTATGGTCTGCTAGTGTGAACTGGAGCTACGGATATTCAATCTATCTGTCTATCTTCATACTACAGAAAAATGTAATCTGCGCCATTTATTATTAGCTGATGGGATTGCTTAGAGATCTTTTTAAATAAATTGATGTATTAAATGTTGTGTTATAGTATATTCGTGTGCATTATAGTATAACGTATGTTAATTTATATAATCGTTAAAAATACTTTGATACTTTAGTTACGACACATACAGGTGATTACGAAAATGGAAAACAACAGTATAGCAACCTTTGCGAATAACAGTTTGAATAGCAGTACGTAATACACAGATACAGGCAACAGAAAAAGTTAAAAATAGCTGTCAACCAAGATGGACTAAAAATTAAAAATCAAGCTCCAATCCAAATTCACCCTTGATTGTTTTAGCAATCAAAAAAAGCAACATTATGCTGTTCATATATCATATAAATATGATGAAAAATTAATACCTAATGAAAATACAGCGATGTACCTATCTTGGTAAGATATTCGATACTAAGTTGCGCTGGAAAGCTCATGACAAGAAAAAAAGCAGAGTCAACTCTGTTTTTTATGCGATACTAGCAAACTGCCCTCGCTTCGCTTCGGAAAAATTACTCTTTACGTTAAGAAATAGTACCTACATTATTTTAAATTTATTTATGACTTTTTTTATTTATGAACGGATTGAGGTGAAACGAACTTCAAATATTATGCGATGCTTACTGCAATACATAAGTGAAAACCAGAACGTAATCGGTTAAGCCATTTCTGAGATTAGTGCGAACAAACGCACAGACAAACAGACAAACATTCTATCAACTATTGTTTTGGGTTCTATTGTGATAATAAAGACCCCGAATAATATTTTTTCTCATATATCGTTCTTGTACAGAAAGTGATCAGTTAGAATTTTATTATATGTATAGATAGATAAAGATATGTATTGGCTAATTGAAAAACACTTAAAAGCTATCAATACGTAAGAAGCTTATATTGTATAAACAAGTCCTAATCACAGTATGGACCGATGGTGCATAATTGTACTAATAGAGCAATATAGGTACTGTGTTTAATTAATCACTTATTACAAATAGAAAAAAAAAAACAATTTCTGTTAAGAACATTGAAATTCGTAACATTTCCGCTGGGAATGAGATTAAACTGATTGAAACAAATGTCAGATTAAATAATTAAATTAAAATAAACTTAGAACTGCCGCATGAAATTGTAAATTCAAAATTCATTCCAAAACGATTCTTATGAGGAACTCAAATTGGATGATTATTTCAAAGTCACGATTGCTTACCCATGAGTTCGATATGTACTCGTATTAAGTAGCGATGAGTGTCTCTGTAACTGTGAGCAGAAAATATTGTTTTTGGGAATGTGTTGTCGTATCTTCTTTCGAGACTGATTATTTTAGAGGAATCGGTTAGGTGATAGTGTGTTTTAACATTGGAAAAGTGATTGTGAAAAACCTGCTTTGAATAATAATAACATATATTTTAACAGAAAAAACTGATTTCAATTTGACGATCGTTATTTTTCTTGGTTACATCGCCGGCCAATGGGATCTCCGAGATCAAAGGCAAAATAAACGCTCTCAAATTTAGAAAGATATTCTAAATCGGTTAATAAACGAACGAAGTTCTGAGGTAACAATAAAAAAAAATACAAACTAT
>PDGT01000018.1:2832519-2876273 GCA_003671415.1 Megathymus violae
GGGGGGGGGGGAGTGGTTTGAGATAACATTTCTAATTATCTCAAGCTTAGATTAGGAATATGAATATAAATATGATTACGAAATCTGCGTAACTAAGATATTTTTATACTGTTTGAAAATGTGCTAGGTTTAGCAACCCGCACTTGGTCATGATGTTTGACAACGTATATCCATCATATCGTCAGAAGACACCCGAGCCCTGCAGTGGGATGTTGGGAAATGGTTATAGCTACTGAATTGTTACTTTATTGCTTTCGTATTATTACCCAGGAGCTTGAACCATTCAGCCAATGTCTAAAGCAAAGTATATGGGAATTAAATTTGAAAAATTGGATTTTGACTTACGATTTATTGCGATATACTCGTATTTTTAGCAACGCTCCAATTACAGTAAACAACTTATTTTTGGGTAACAATAAAAAGAAAGAGTAAACGAGGATCATGTAAACATAAAATCGTAGACTCGCAACAAATAGATAAATGACGCGCGTGTCTTATGGCAATCTCATGCTTGATTTTATTAAGTCTTGCATCGTGACCAGTTAGTTGTTCAACAAATCCTTTCAGTTAATATATAACAAGAACCTGGTTACGTTCTAAGAGATTATTATTTTGACACAAATGCAGTACACAAATTGTATGTCACTCACATTTGTAAAATTGTTATGAAATTTATCACTAGTACTTGCAAATTATTATCAACCTCTGCTTGCGGATTGCTAAATGCCTTGCCGTCTTGGATGCAATCGGTGTAACGGAAATGTATGTGCGGTAATGGCCTCATACCATCAGATAACTCGTTTGTACGTTAGACGGATATTGACATAAATTGAAATATCCTCGTATTGTATGCTATATTTGGACGCAAGTTTTAATTGTTTGTAATGTCCTTATTGTACTTGAAGCAGTAGCCTAGTAGTGTGGACACTGATGTCTTGCATCGGTTTGAACACTTCTAATCATGTCGGCACCCCTTATTTGTCAAATTATGTAGGTATTACAAATTAATTATCACTTGCTCCAATAAAGGACACCATAATGAGAAAACCTGCTTATTTAAGTTTTTCGTAATGTTTTAAAAGTCATGTCGGACTACGGTCTTAACCTCCCCAAATGTGAGAAGAGGGCTCAGCTCAGGAGTGGGACAATTATAGATTATGATTCTGATAAATTATACTTACATATCAGGGAATAAGAGTGTATGAGTTAAATTATTGTTTATCTACTCCCATGCTTTAAAACCTCTATAAAAAATTCTGAAACAGTTAACTTACTGCCAACATTAAAACACCCAATGACAAAATAACCATTATATCATGCAAACGGAATATAATTTAGTAGTGAATTTCATTATAACATTCCTTTGTTCTTTTCGAACCCTTCTATGCAAAGGGTTTACTCAACAGACAGCTACATTCTTACTGATCGATGTGTGGTATCTCTATAAATTTCAAAAAAAAAAAATAACTACTGTATGAATTTTATATAACGAACATTGTCATTCACGTGCGTTTCACTGCCAGAACGCCGTGCGCCGTAAAAAAAAAGTTTAATCGAATCGCCGCCATTTTTTTTCCATATTTTTATTGTTTTGTTTACAAAAAATGAGCAAAAGTGTTACAAAAATGTGTTACTATACAAAATGTTAATTACTACTACAATAAATAATTCTTTCATTAATAATTAGTTTATTTGTACATACTCAGTATTGCATGATATTAGGTTGCTAAGACTGGCTGTTTTAATGTTAGCAGAAAACTGTTTCAGAATCTTTTATAGAGGATTTAAAGCATGGAAGTAGATAAGTCTTGTATGTAACTGTTGATAATTAGGTATTAAAACACTCATGTGATACACACACATATTCGTGTTTTAATACCCCTTATTATACAACAGTTGCATAAATAACTATTATCGTTATTATTTTGACTTATTATGTTACAGTGGGGGACAGCCCAAAGGAAATCTCCCTGTGGATATCAAACAAAGGAGACGCAAGTTATTTCAGCATGGCTGTTCACGGGCAGAATTTCTTCAGGCTCAACTACCCACTGAAGCTAAATACGTAAGTCATTTGAGAAAGTTTTAATCTTCCTTTCTCAGAAGTGAAATCTTCGTGACATGATATGAACTGCTGCTGGGATTTTCACGTATATTTACCGAGATACCATTTTTATAAGATAATGGATTCACAAGGACGACGTAAGATGTAGATCTATAGGGTAACCATGAACTATTTATAAAACACCTGATATTAAGCAGTAAAAACTGTGAACCTGAGCTGCTTTATTTTATACTAGCGGCCCACCTCGGTTTCGCACGGGTGAACTTTTATTTTTAAACATTTTGAGATATATTTGTAATTTTATTTGTATAAAGGACATAGTATGTATTTTTTTTTCTTTAAATTTTAAATTTGTACTTGCCATCCTATGTTTATTCTTTTTTTTATAACATAATTTACAGGTGAAATGTATAATATCCGTGATGATATCAGTCTAAAATCATAAAATATCCGTCACGCCAGTGAATGCATTTATAACTTTTATTAAGAACGTAATGTGGAACAACATGTATCTATATAGTATTTAAGACTTCGACAAACAATATAATTTTAATTTCTACACAGTATACATTTCAGCTTTAGTACTAGGTTGAAAATATTTTCGTCTAACAAACTGGCAGACAAAGAAAAGTAACCACAGTCAATAACCTACTTTCTATACGACCATTAATAATTTATTATTTCACCATGATCTCATTAATTATCTTAACCAAATATTAATTAGGCTGTCTATCAGTTGTCAACGCGATACCACGATGTTAATCGCTCCCAACATCTAATAATGGATTATAAGAAACCTTAAGTAACAAAATACAACATTTCTAACAAGCCACTAGAATTAATGCACATCAATAAACTAGCGCTTTAAAATGTATCGCTCTATTGTCAAGGTTGCGACCGGCGTGTTACACGTACCCATCGTTTTATTATAATTATAATAAATAATAAAATAAGTGTTACAGTTTGAAACGTGCACGATAAAACGACGTAATTTTCAAATTTGACCGTTCAACGTAGTAGTCGTGTCACTGGCTTCATATGTTTATGTTTACAACAGATAACTGTCAAATATCGCTAGTAAAGCAAAATAAATTACATTTTATAGTTCATACTGAAGCGCACGAGGGCGTACTGTTATTTAGTTTTTTACTCATTTAATAATGTCATCCTTATACATTTTGAAGTGTTCGAATACCCTGGCCTCCTCAGTCGGCGACATAAATTCTAAATTGCTGTGGTTGTACCTAGAGGTACATCTAGAGAAAGCTCAGAGTGACCACATTTGCAATTACGTAACTGCAATGTGTTCTCAATTTACACTGAAGGAAACAGTGGTACGGAACTATCAAAGGACTGTGGTTATGTCCCTGTACAATATAATATTTGCAGTTATTGATGTTACTTGCTAGTTGGTACGATTAGTTCGTGACGATATGAATTTACCCAAACCCAGCAGCAGTTCTTCTGCGTGTATAGATATTCGTTTATATATGTACAACTAGAAAAAAGTGGAAAAACTAAAAATGAAATATTGAATTGCCAGCAGATGTAATGGTTTAGATTCCAATGTTCGATTATCTGGGCAACATTTCAAATAATTTGTGTGACATATATCTTATGATTACAATTTAATTACGTGAAAACAAATTGAACTGCATATAAATACAAAAACAACTCGCCCATAAATATAAACGGAATAGAAAATATTATCCTTGCTCAAATTCCTTTGTATGTGAATATCAATTTTAATATCGTCCGGTTGAACAGTGAAGAAGTTGGTGTTGGTGGGTGGTGGTAGCACTATCTAATGGCGAATAACAACTAAGTACATAATATAAGAATCTTCAGCTTAAAAAAACATAGAAACCAACTTTCATGAAGATTGATAAACTATACCGAATAATATATACGTATAATACAAACTATCAAATTGATTTATCACTTTACCAACTTCAACGGTAACTCGTACATCTTATGATTATTTTTTTTGTCGCACATATGTGGCGCAGTAGCTTTATAATAATATATAAATGACATTCTTCTCCTTTAACGATACATTTAAACCTAAAAAGGGGCAGATAACGATCCGTATTTGTGTATTCATATTTTGAATATGAAATTCATTAAATAACCTAATCATGAATTATATGGCTTGCAACAATCGTAAGTGATTTGATTTGACTTAAGCAACATTGGGTGCGGTCGGATGTTGTATGGCCGGTGGCCTTCGCACGGCTTCAGGACTAACCTCTCAGCCAATATCCGCAGCCTATTAGTATGTAAAAGACCGGTGTGTAATTGTCCAACCCAATTCTTTTGCCATGCGATATGTTTTATCGTCTTATCTAACCGTGGCAACCACAACCGACATCACAACGTGCCGGTCGATGTATGGAAGTACTTATTAAATTTTGTAACTAGTGATCACCTCTACTTCAATCAGTCCTTTTGCACTCTCCAGATCACTCCAAACATTCTCACAACCCCTACGTGGTACTCACAACCCGAGCAACAAGCGGAATGCTGTCACAATACAATAATCACAACTAATCCGCACACCGATTGTGACGCGTATCCTAGCAAAAACTTTTACCTTATGTATGAATTAATTGAAGAAGTAATGCGTTGTGTATTGCGTACTGTACACATCGGTGATGGTAACGAAGATTTGACAGTATTTACGTATCATAAGAATATTGAAAACTAAAAATTTAATTGTATTGTTATTAATAAGTCTAAGATAGGTAAGTAACTTAGTTAATCAATAAGTAATAGTGTGAACAATAACTGTTATTACCTATTTACACTCTAATATCGTTACCCACAACATAATACTAGAATTTCAGCAACCAAACGACTTGGGCTCTTTGTCGATAAAATTAGTTACACGTACCTTACAATCAAAGCCACATCCTTACTATAAGTGAAACAACAGGGATTGTTATTAAGAAATTGAACTATTGTTATTACTTAGTTTCAGCAGCCTATTACCTACTACTTGAGGACTTAATTAACACGAGTGATGTTGTCCGACAGCCGTGACGGTTCTGTTGAACGCCTTCTGGTACAGGGCAAGATTGAGGGGTCATGGCCACGTGGTAATCGGTATTACGTTGGACATACTGCACTTAACTGACCCGTAAACGCACGCGAAAGGCGAGTAGGCGAGAAAGCGAGCCACCACTGGAAACGATGACCAGGACCACTGTAATAAGAGTGCTAACGACAAAGACAAAGACCCCTCTTATAAGAGTGCTAACGACAAAGACAAAGACAAAGACCCCTCTTATAAGAGTGCTAACGACAAAGACAAAGACCCCTCTTACAAGAGTGCTAACGACAAAGACAAAGACCCCTCTTATAACAGTGCTAACGACAAAGACAAAGACCCCTCTTAAAGAGTGCTAACGACAAAGACAAAGACCCCTCTTATAAGAGTGCTAACGACAAAGACAAAGACCCCTCTTATAAGAGTGCTAACGACAAAGACAAAGACCCCTCTTATAAGAGTGCTAACGACAAAGACAAAAACCCTTCTTATAAGAGTGCTAACGATAAAGACAAAGACCCCTCTTATAAGAGTGCTAACGACAAAGACAAAGACCCCTCTTATAAGAGTGCTAACGACAAAGACAAAGGCGATATAGTCCACGATCACTTAAAAGCTATGACGTGATTGATATGACTTTATCGGGTGAGAAAAAAACAGACATACATATTGCTAAAATAAAAATAAAAACTAACGCGTATACATAACGTTCACACTGCACACAACGACAACTACATAGCGAAAAAACATTTAATTTAACCGTCTTGATGGGGTGCGTCTGCTGTACGTGTAATAATATTTATTCTGTGCCCCAGACGCTTCACACGGTTAATCGGTGAAGATTGACGTAAGCAGTGAAGAGTAAGGTCCGCTACTAATAAATAAACAAGTCAGAGGGATTTAATGTGTCATATGATTCGTGTTATACAGCTCGTGTGGGCGATGTACCGTACCACTTTAGCAACTAACGTGTTTATTATTCGGTGTCGTAATCTATGATTATGAAAATACACAACTTTGACGATTTCATATTCGTATTTTTATACGGCCGTGTAATATCGAATCTGCTAAGTTATTCGTGAACCAACTTGCTTTACGCTACTTTGGAACTCGATTTTTGAACGGCCGTAATAAAAAATCTCCCAATGATGGTGAAAATTGCGTTATAGTTGAGAAATTTGAAAGAACTATGTGTGTAAATGTTGTTAATATTCATACAGTAAAATGTAAAAGCAAGCAGCCACCTAAACGACGCTGTTTGGTAATATTCATACAGTAAAATGTAAAAGCAAGCAGCCACTTAAAACGCTTAGTTAAAATTATGTTCCCGGTTCGGTAAAGTTACAATCTCATAAAAAATTACAAACTTGAACAATGTTTTATCCATGAACCATGTAATAAAGTGGCGTTAGTGGGCTATTCATGAATCTTATAAGAGATATTGAAATTTTATTTTTCTAAGGCAAATCGCAAACATAATTATCTTGAATATCCTATAGACCGCGGAGGAGCTCGCTGAACGATGTCTTGAGACTTCACAAAAGGTAATGTTTGACTTTTATCATAAGGACGATGGTAACTGCGTATATAATGAATACCTTATTATGTACCGGTAGGTGGTCTTTTTAGGGACAATTCTTGTATAGGCCTCACTCCACTGTTAAACTACTGTATGTCATTATTCACACAACTTTAAAACTATTGCGAAATATTCTCCGTAGTACCAGGTATAATAAATGCACATGTGTAGGAAAAAACAAAGCTTCAGTAAAGGTTGTTGCATTAACGTTAGGGTATTTTTTTGTACTTTGTTATAAATTGAGTACACCCTATTCAAATACATAAATATGATATATAATCTTGATCCCGATTTGGACATCTCCCCTATATGACGATACTGAGACTGCTCCTGGGCTTTCTGACTCCAACGGGTCCTCGCAGTTTTCTTTAGTTTATCAGTCCACCTGGTCGGGGGGAACCTAGCTCTTTTACAAAGACACAGATGTAATTCAAAATTTTTCTTCCCGCTCGATTATATGTTTTATCAATTAAGCGAGACTTAAAAACCTAACCTAAAAGCTAAATTTTTATTAACAAACAAATGCCACATGAGTAACCACACATAATACCACTACTATATGTAACTATGCGCAAATGATGAGGGTCCCTGGTGCACTGATCGAGTGGCAACAACTACAGCATCCTGAAGACGATAGATAGCTACCAGCTTACACTGCAGATATGTGAGTCACTGCTGTGCTATTTCTAATGGAATGGAGAAGCAGTGACTCAAATAACCGTTAAGTTTTAGGTTAAGTACCTACTAACATAGTTTTAAAGTTTACAACTAACATGAATGAGTCCAGTTGCTCGAAATAAAGGTTTATTATTATTATTGTGTAACACACGTTCATCACTAATCATGTGTTAAACCGACACACCATCGAAGAGCTAAATAAGAAGTAAATGTATGCGCTAAACGTTCAAGAAACATTTGAAGAAGTGCAAGATTTGTGCTTCGCGTTCGATACTTTGCGTAAAATCCGTGGTAGACAGGCGTGAGTTTGTGTTCTCTGTGAGTTATGTAGGCTCGTATTTTATTAACATCGCCTAGTTAGGTTTCAACTGAGGATAGATAAGTAATTGTATGCGATACATGCATGTCACTCATGTCACCTGAACTAAACTAGACCATAGGACGGCCTCTGATACTACCAATGCTTTTGACGACGAAGAGTTTGGTGATCGACGTTGGACCGTCTGGAATTGGCGTTGATCAATACCTTTTATTTATATATTGTATCAATCGTACGAGTGTTATATCATAGTACACTAAATATTTATAGTGAACATCACAGCCCGTCTTCGTTGGAATCGCTTCTTAGCTTTAAAAAATCACCTGTACAAAACAATTTTTTTTTAGAACATTAGTCGTTCTGAAGTTACACGACTCCTATTAACGTACCTACTGATACGAGCATATCGTATATTAATTTTGAGTTAACGAGACACACAACAATATATCTAAGTTATCTGTTAACATACCAGAAAGCGAAAGGAACGTATATAAATTCAAATTTAATGTATCAAAAACACTGAATACTGTATCGGAATACTAACTGAGATGACTGAGCGACTGCGACAGCGACTTGAAATACCAATTTGAGGTATTGGTTATTCAGTATGAGCAAAATGGTAATGCTTGTGAGGGCATTTTACGATTAAAATTACATATCTTTAATATTCATCATATATTATATTATATAGAGCTATTATATAGGGCCAAAGAAGCGATGGATGGATTGTCTGAAGGATGATATGGCTAGAATGGAAGTTACTAGTGAGATGACGGCTGATAAAGAAGTATGGAAGAATAATACATGCTGCGCCGACCACAAATAAAATTGGGATAAGGGCAGGAGGATGATGATGATGGTATAGAGCTGCGATACACGCCAATGAAATGTTTCCAATGTCATGTTGGACAGCCAAATTTGTCCTAACGTAGCCAAAAGATTAATTGCACCTTAAATTTTGTAAAAAATAGACTGACACCATATAGAACACGTCATCAGCTGAAAGCATTCGAATTCCCATGCTACACCGCGCTGTCGCTTCGTCGCTTCGCCCCTTATATTTACACCAAAATAATAGTAGTAGTAGGAATAATATAACACCTCAAAATGGAATATAGTACTCTAAAGTTATTACTATTTATTATATTAGTATTTTTTGAGGCACTTTATTTATCAATAGAGGCTTGAGGGTTTCAAGTTGAACAATTAATTATACATGGATATAAAGCCTGTGTTTATTTGGAATAATGTACCTTTTGAAAGTAAAAAGATTTTTTTAAATAAACGCCGTGATTCCGGACTTTATCCTCTATATACACAAAAACATAAAAATTCGCACCCTCTTTTTGTAATATTAGTATACGTCTCAGATGATTGCATTCACCAACTCAGTATTTCTAATCACATGCTTCAGTATTCAATTCGTTTACTTAGAATATTAATTACTACTTTCAATTAAATATTTCCAAGTTTCAACTGCCGATATTATTTATTTTTAGTGAATTTTAATTGTCACTAATCGAATTTATTTTTTGCAAATAAATTTAACACATACAGTAATATATGTCTTGATTAGTCGCCAGTTTTCTTCTATTCCCCAGTTAGCAATATTCCAAAATGACCCGCCGAGAAAATAAGACATAATTTTTTTGAAAACATGAACTAGGAATTTACGGTGACTCTGGTCCGAATATCGGGATCTACTTCGTTACCGCACCGTAGGGATTCCATTACCGATAGTTCGTACAGAGCCAACGTAATTGGGGATGTCATTTCTATAATAAGAAAATCGTGGGTATAACGGAAATTTCAGAATACACAGACCTATGTATCCTCTGAAAAGTTTATCATAGTAAATTCAAATATTTTGACATTCTTAATAAATATACATATTTGAATTTTCCGGATAATGTGTAATATCTTTATTTCAAAATAGATACATAGTGTAATACCGAGACAATTGGACCGATTTTGCACCAAGAACTTTGATATCGCTCGTAAATATATCCATGTAACAACATTAAAGCAACATAGGATGCACTAAAAAATATTATAAAAATAGTTCAATATACTCACTACACTGAGTGATAATCCGGTTTAATTCTATTCGTAGCTTTAATTGTATTATTAAAATGACAACAGATTTTTACTATAGATCGAACTACGAATTTTTTTGGAGTATCACTATTTTTTTTGAGTAGCTTTTTTACAGGCTAAGACTTTGATTTTATACGCAATATAATTGAATATTTAATTCTACAGGTGTCGTTTGTATATTAACAATTACAGAAAAAATAGCGATAGTAAACAGGATCCTTATAAAATTGTTTTGTCCACTCCATGTAGTGACACTGAAGCTTAATTTCCTACGGTTTACGGGTCTTTCTCACTGTAAACTATAGATTTCGCTGTCAAACTACATCATATCATGTTGCCTACTGCTAAAAGCGGCTTTCAACAGTTGGGCAATATCATGCGCTCTACTTCCGAAATCCGCACGTCCGCTTTCAACGAGAAAGTACATTATGATTCAATCGGGCATTGTCGATGAATCGAAAGCCGAAGATATCTGAACGGAATCATAACGATTGAGGTAGTTCCGTGGGTTTGTCGAAGAATTTCTAATTACACATATTTGACATGTACTCGTTGTCTTATCAATAATTATAAATAATAATTATAACATCTATAGTCTAGTATAAAATCTAGCAGTGGAACAATTATTGTTTGTAATGATGATATAATCATCAATTTTTATTAGCCTCCATTTAGCAATTTAATTATTAAATTCCGGATTCAACTTGTGATTCCAGATGGTACCACTCGTGTCAGTCCTGGAACGGAAAGACTGGCGAATGGCAGATTTGGGTGAACGCTGAAAGAGTAGGCAGGGGATTCAACAACAGGGTGAGACTATCTGACACAAAGTAATTTTTGAGAGGATTTCTACAGTTCGACTGAACTCACAACAATGTATTAATCCCCTATTCGCGAAAGTCTCGAGTTAGTCAAAGAAACAGTTTTCGTAGTTTATTGTAACTACACAATGCTACTGTACAATAGACTACAAGAGATTTATCTGAAAGACCAAGTTCCACAACTTTTCCAATCCGGAAGGTGAAGTTTCACTAATGGTACAGAAGATCAGCTTCTGTTGTGTTAATTAAGATTATTTTAGTTGTAAAGAATTTTATATTTGTTTTCAAAAATTATTAGGGCTTTTTATCAATACCTAATATAATTATTATAGCTTCTGAGAGTCACCAAAATTATACTTTGCAGTGAAAAAAATTACCACAATATTATTATATTGTCCATTATGGAGGTCCGACTTTTAACGCAATTTTTATCATAAATTAAAAATAACTACGTTTCTCTATAAAGTTTTTTGATAGATAGCGTTAATAACAAAAATTACGATTAATTGCGATTTTTCGTATTCGCAGCTTGTCGGCCATATCATAAAAGGAGGAGGTACTGCTGTTACTGGGCAAGAACAGTCGTTGTTATTCAAGAATGATGGACTAGTACCAGAAATACGTGAGTAATTATAATAATTTTGACTCGTTTTACATTAAATTTACTTGCATGTATGTACATAGCTATGTATGATATTTACCAATAGGATTATAAGTAATCGTTCCTATAGGATCTCTCGTATGTCTGTATCTGTCGATATCTTCTGTAGGCCCCAGTTTTTTCCAAGTCTACTATAAATCATTATAAAGTTGATAGAAAGATGAACGTATGATGTAAAAAAAACAAATTCTACGTTCAGAAATTACAGTTGGTTGGGGGTGGTTATCTAAAAATACCAAGAATATTAATGACAAAATATTATTTCTATTTTCCAAATGCATATCAGTAAATAGTAATAGTTTGCATACATAGGTTTCCATTCAAACGAACTTAATTTTAAACTATAATTGATAATAACATTGTTAATAACTACTAGAAGTAGATTATTTCGTAATATATTATTTTATTATGGAATCTTATAAAGAAACATTTAATTTCAGAGCAACCTGGCCTGATCGGAGAAATTACGATGTTGCAACTATATCACGTAGCGTTGACGGCTGGGAAAGCTCACAAAGATCACAAACACCACCACGCTCATCACTTTAGACACGACGGAACTCCTATCGATGCTTCCACAGAACCAGACACTGAACCACCGCCGCCACAAGCGACACCGTTAGGCAACGGAAACTTCCTTATAGCAGGCCAGTTACAGAGACCTACCAATTTGAACTTGGCAGGTGCTCAACAACAAATGATCCCTGTTCAACTGCCTAATGGACTTAATTTACAACAGGAATATGTGAACGGCCAATTAGGCAGTCGCATCGTGTCCGAACAACTTCTAAACAGTGTGCAACCAATACCGTCTGATCAGATCTCTAGTAATATACCAGTACCTCAAATACCTTTAGTGAGTATAGCGGTATCTCCGACAACTTCTCAAAATCAAATATATTCGTCAAGACCTCTTGGCCCATCTAAGGGAACTTCGGTAGTTTTGTCTGGATCTTTACTGAATCCCGCTAATGTACAATTTATCGACGATACCTCGTCTCATAATTTATTCAAAAGAGATTCTAAGAAACGTGACAAAAGAGACAATCCTGAGAAGGAACTTTTAGAAGAAATCAAAGGTAAAATAGTGTGGATAGCAGTTTCTGTTATAAATAGATAATTGAATATGTTTAATACCCAGTTTCTGTACTTACAGGAAAGAAAGATAAACGAGGACTTGTTGCATTATCAGACGGATCAATAGTAGACGAAGCTTTGCTCAGTCCAAATCTTAATGAAGATACTCAAGTGGACGATATGATGTTCCAGCAGTCACTGTTGAATGGCCTTGCCGGTGTTGTGGGGAACGTTCCAGTTCAGAATTTACAAAAGCAGACGGTAATCAACGAATGTCAAATTATGAAACTGATTTTCATTAATGCAAATACATTGACAATGAAAGCAACAACAGGTCATAGGAGCTCTTACATACGTTTTAAATACACGCAACCAATTTTCCCTTCAAATCCAAAAACATACAATAAATCAATGTTAGTTCCTTGAGCCACTGCAGAATCGTAAGCTTGCTTTAATTTGGAGTGTCTATATATTCAACATTGTGGGGAATGAGCGATCAGTATTATTTATTGGGTCGATCAATTGCAAGGTAAATTAAAAACTGCTGCTAGAATAGGTTTCGAACGAAGTTTTTGAGATATCCTTTTTAGTAAACGCTAGGACAAAGTTAAATTCGTCTCAATAAATTCGCCGCCGAAACAATTTGGAAATTAAGTACACAGTGAATTGTATATACGTTAATTTTATGAAAAAAAAACTATTACGACACAAAAAATCATATTCGATGGTATTGCACCCAAAAATAAACATTCGATGATATTCGACACAAAAATAAACATTCCTTTTCATAATTTCTAGTAATAGTAAAACTGCAACGACCTGAATCTTTGAATCAAATCTTTTTAATTTTATTGTAGGTTTAAACTTTGTTATTGATGTAGAGAACTTATTATTGTCAAATTTTATGTATTTCCGAGTCTATAACGCTAAAATCAATAAACAGATTTAAATTTTTCTTGGCACATTTGTAGTTTATATTATGCTTCAGAATCTACGTATGACACATTTCATTCCACGAAATGTACTTTTTCTCAAGAAATGTAATTCTTTTCTGCAGTAACTTCAACAGGTTTATATGTATTTTATTTATAGAAGGGCAATGTAAAGGAAACTAGGAAAAGCGATCACTAGAACAATACAATGTGGCAAGTGTGGCTTTTTTAATGTATAATAATGATTAATAATTGTTATTCATTTATTATCAAGTATTTAAGTAAATTAATTAAGTTAATTGTTTGTGATGTATTTAAGTAAAATTTTAATATTTATTTACTTCAGTACTTATATAATCCATGTTATTTACAGTATTAATAATTGCAAAGTATTTTATATAACAAGCTGGCAAACTTCCCTCGCATCGCTTCAGTAAAACTACCTTACGCTTAAAAATAGCATCGACATTATTTTAGCATTGGGTTTTTCACGTTCTGTGAATTTAAAATAAATGTATTAAATCATAACTTTTTTATTTACGGACGAATTGAAATGATACGAACTGTAAATTTTAAGTAACGCTTACTGCAAATCATTAGTAAAAACCGTAACGAAATAAGATAAGCTATTTCTGAGATTACCACGAACAAACGCACAAACAAACAGACAAATAATCTAATAACCATATTTTGGGTTCTATTGCGTTAATAAATGCCCCTAATAATAGTGTTGCTCATATATGGTTCATGTACAGAAAGCGATCAGTTAGAATTTTATTGTATGTATAGTGAAGTTACTTTTATTTTAAAATTAATTAGAGACACATCATTAAATTTCATATCATGAAGTATAAAACATATTTTGTATCAATTGTTGTAAGAGGGATTTTTTTTTATTTATTATAGTTTTATTAGTAAAACCATAATGTTGCCATTAATAATTCTATTCCGTATAATAAATATTTCTTGAAATTTAAAGGCTTCTTTTCTGTAAATTTAAATTTCAAATATCTTGAGTACCCTTTAGAGGTAAAATGTGTAATGTTCGTGATTATACATACCCAAGTTTAAAATATTATTCAGTATTCAATATTGTATGCCCTATGTAAGTTCATAAATTTGATTGAATCGTTTGCAGGTTGACGAGAGAGAACCAGCGGAAGCTGAAGTCAAGGCAGTGATGCAAGTGTGCAGCGGTTGCACGCCGGAGCCTTTCAAGAAGGTTCTGGTTCTTTCGTGGAGATCCACTCCGAAAAAGCTTTACAGCGGAGCGCACTACTACAAGGGTCTTCCGATTTGTAAAGCTTTTTAAAACCATTAAATTCGCTTAGATTAAGATATATCATCATACCTCCGATAGCCACGAGAATTCCTATACCTTCGTGTATTCATCGATGTACAAATAATTTCAACAACTGACAATAATATAAAGAGCTCTAGTTTTTGAAAAGAATAATATTATTTCATAATAATATATAATGTTGATTTGTATCTGTTATTAACTCGTTCCAACATTAACAATTTCGGCGTATTGCAAGTGACTGTTTTTTTTAAATTGTGCTTTTTTATCATGTTGTAAATGCCATCAAGCAACAAGCTTGTCTGTTATACGATACTTATTTAGGAATCTCATGCGAAATCGTTATTGATGTCACACTCAACTTATGTATCTGAACATTAATTTGTAATTCATCGTTATACCTATGATAGCAAATATTGTTTTGTAAAACATTGCGTTAATTACAATTAATTTTCAGTAATCAAACTTACAATATTAATTTACGGAATCAAACACTGTTCCACTGGCTATGCAGTGTTCGTAGCAAACGATTATAATCGATTCTATAATATTCTTAGTGTATTAGTACCTATGTCAAAGATGAATCATTTAAGTAGTTTTTATCAATAAAATGTATAAAATTATCAACTTTATAGTGCCGTATTCTGTAACGCCAATCATAACCTTACATAACAACGGAGGTCATTGATTACTAAGAAAAATATAACAGAAGAGACCATGAGAAATGTAGATACCGTATGGACTTTAACTTAAAGAAAATTATTTTATTTCTTACCGGTAAGTGATAATTTTCTTTTTTACTGTAGTTATTATAATTAAATAATTGACGTCGATGGGTTGACGGGAAATTATTACTTGAAAATAAACTATATAAATATACTTACGGTAAATTAAAAAATAACTTCAGTTATCTGTAAAGTTAATTTTAAACACGTATTTTGACTTAAAAGTTAATTTATTGTGTAACGATAATTTGAACAATAATTGAGTCACAGCAGACTAGAGCTAGAACTAAATGCTTTAAAAAAATACATTTTGTACAACTTTAGAGTCAAATAACATACAGAAGAATTAAGATAATGATTAAAAACTTATATTCGGTTCGTTATAACTTGCCATTATAATATTACTTTATTTATTTTTAGAAAATATTGAATGAATTGCGTTTTAAAATATGTTATAGGATTATTGTACGTATTTTGTTACCATTTTAAAATAAATAAGTAAAAAATAAATATATTATTTTTATTTATTTAATGACATATAAATCACAGGAATGTTTCGAACGTAAGTTTTCAAAATCTTTTTTATACGGACTGGCACATCTAGATAATTCGTGCAAAATACAAAAAGTTTCAATATGAATGAATTGCAAATTGCGTTTGACAACCAATACACTAATTAGTAAGATTAATTAAGGAAAATTCGCTTACCTGTACCAATCGTCAGCCGGACCCTACAAAAAACTTCCATCAACAAACAAACATTTAATTATTTGTCAGGAACAGGTAACTGTGAGCCGAAAACATACTCTCGCCGTTGTTCTCTGCGTGCTTTATACTGTATGTACTGTATGTACTGTACTGCATGTTTTATTCCTAATTACTCGACTTACCTAAATAACGATTTGAAGACTTCTACCCAGCTTATAACAGATACTTGCAATGATCAAAAAACCCAGTTCTCTCAACTTTATCTCGACATTTTACCTCCTTCTTCTATAAGTTTTTGATGTCGTTGCCGCTCGTCTCTGGAACCTCCTAGACAAACTTTTTACTTTTGCGAAATACCTGTAAACCTGTAAATCCCTATACAAGGCTCACTATTTGAAGACCTCCACTGTTTTCTGGTCTGTTCCTTCATCTTCATCTTTATCCTACTGTCTTCATTATGTTACATATTAATAAATATATTGAATAATATTTATATTTTTATTATATATACACATATACATATATTTTAATATCACATAAAAATCTCTGCTCAAGGATTACAATTTGGAGAGCCGAATTCATCTCCATAGCTCCTAATTGTTTCTATTTATTTTAAGTTCGTTACACTACAAATACAGAATTTATATATTGAAATAACTACTTATAAATATAATTTATATATTTATTATTTACATACACATATATATTGTAATAATTATAAAACTTAACTTAATTATTAAATGTTCAATAGAATACACACATTTTTATATTATATAATAATTATATAACTAGACTGGCCATAAATACTGTTGCAACGTCCGAATTTTTTTTTGTAATTTCAAATTTGGAACGTTATTATTATATTAGTACTTCGACCATTACACGAATTGACATATATACACTAATATTATAAAGAGTGATTTTAACCTAATGTCATAGCTGAATTTATACATTTTGTTGAATAACGAGTACTCACAACACGTTTTAATAAATAAAATGTATAACCAATATTTTGACCCAGTTGCATGGATCGTGGTCATGGCGAAGCACAAATGTGAAATCCAGTGGTTAGTTTAAGTTAATTATTGGGTAGAATAACTGTTATTGTTATCAAAAATAAACCTTTTTTGAAGAAGACAACTGCTTTATTCGCCATTTAAGTACAGAGAGAGAAATTATTCATTTGACGATGGTTAAAAATATACATGTCAATTTAGCGCAGGTAGGTCGGGTTACGAGCAATGCGTACATTGCTTTGCAGCAAAGGTAGGCGCGGCAACAGTTTACGTAAAACACACATAAAGTGCAAAGCTTAGTTAGTGCTTGAAGATACGAGTAAAGTAAGTGTGGTGTGTCATGATATTGGACCTAAAAAAGAAAAATGAACTAGACGTAGGATGTCGAAACGTGCCGCTCGTATTATGTATAGTTTAGTCAGGTTAATATTTAATTACAATATATACTAGACTGGAGTGTTAAACAGAACAGAATAGCAGTGCTTGCCATGCCCAAAGTCGGTATGCAGCTGTCTTTCATGTTCAAGACAATTCAGAAGCTTCCGTATATTCTTTATGTTCGTATATCACACCAATATTCTCTGTCGGAAACCATAAAAGATCTGGGCTGTTAAAGCCAGAAACAAAAAAAAATATAGGACTAGTCCGCTAGGACCTATAAAACAAGACCTAGAGCTCGGTATTTAACGTTGATATAGAGGCCATGCACTATATCAATCCTTATAGTTAAAGATAGTGAATCGATCATATATTAATATAAATAAATATTATCTTAAATAAGCACTATCATGAACAAAATGACAAACTCTACGCTTATACCTCTATAGAAGCGTCGCACGTGATCGGAAAGGTGAAACGTGGCCATCATCCTGGGTCAGCTATGGTTTGGCGAAGCGTGTCTTCATATGTGTTATCATGGAGTCC
This sequence comes from Megathymus violae, assembly GCA_003671415.1. Classification (NCBI taxonomy): domain Eukaryota; kingdom Metazoa; phylum Arthropoda; class Insecta; order Lepidoptera; family Hesperiidae; genus Megathymus; species Megathymus violae. Next base: position 2,850,471 of record PDGT01000018.1, read on the forward strand.
CAAAGCTTTATTTTCTCGAGTGTACGGCCCAAGTGAATCAAGAGATTCTAAAGACGGTGTTCTGAAACCTTTCAGCAGTTAACTTTTTCAATATGTACCGTGCACTATCCAGTAAGAGTGTATCTGGTTACAAGGTACTAACTACCCAAACCTGGCTCAAAACTAACATTCCGCATCTTCTAAGATCTAAATATGCGTATGAGCATTGATAACATTACATTGCGTCATAAAAAATAAATGCATTTTCATTTGTACCAGGACTTATGGCTAGACTAATTTGTAGAAGTTACGCCCTATTTCTCTTCAATGTCTTTCATTTTCAATACTATGACTGATGATTTATATTTTATGTTATTTCTATGTTTTTCTGGCATTGCACAGTGTATTTTATACCATAAAACTTTTTGATTTTCAAATCGCAAGCCCCAATGTTATTTTGAAGAAATAGTTATCTATGTATTAAATTTAAGTTATAAGATCGCCTTTTAAACACTTAATACGTGTATAATAGTATGATGTGTATAAATGGATATATGGATATATATCCTTATCCATATGGATATATGGAGTAATGTCAAATTATTTATTGATTCCAAATTAACTGTAATAAAGAAATAGCTTACTGAAAGTAGTGGAAACCGTATACTACACGTATGGCCTGTTTTCGTTATCTCGCAGGGATACCATTAAGCCCAACTGGCAGACATCTTAACCGAAGGAGTCGAGATCCTATTTTGCCGAGCACAAAAAATCTCGGATACACGTGAAGATAAATAAATAATAATAAATAAACATTTACACACTCACACCCCCGCACTAGGATTCCCTGTGTTGCGGGTGGCATGGACATACATAATTATCACATCACAAACACCCATGACCCGAGAACAAACATTTATCTGTCACATAAATATCTGCCCCGGCCGGGAATCGAACCCGGGACCCCACGCTCGGCAGGCAGGGTCACTACCAACAGGGCTACGGGGTCGTCAATGATATCATATGAAGTACTCGTAACATAACCATCTTAAACATTTTTTGTATAGTTTACCAACATTTAATTTTATACATTATATTACTTACTATAGTACAGTAGTTAATACAAATATTGTACATTACATTGTCACACGTTTGGTCTATCTAATGGTTTCGGTTATACAGGGTGTGTCAGACGTTAGGACCTTAAATTAAACAATGGATATTACTAGTCAGTACGAATACTCTGCAATTTATAAAAAAAATTGCGAATCCGAAATTCAAAAATCGTAATTTTCAAACAAAAAAAGGTCACTGACCTGTTAACGTGAATCGCTATTGTACTGTGGTGGGTGCAACACTGATGTGGGCGGGGCGTGACGTTTGTTTTTACGATGATAAAAAACAACAAATAATAATCACACTCAATAAATTCAATCAATCAAACATTTTTTTTTAATTTTCAAAGTGTCCGCCATTATTCTGTACGCATAAGTGGCATATTCTAATCAAATTACTACGAACTCGCGTCAACAAAGTCCAATCCTCTGCCCTCTGCTTCAAATTTTTGAAACGCTTGTATAACACAAGTTCTATTTTAAGTTCGCGAATCGTATGTACTTCTTGCGCATACATTTCATTTTTTATTGAACCACAACAAAAAAAAGTCCAACGGTGTCAAATTCGCTGATCTAGCAGGCCAGCAACTAAACTAATTCGTACTCACTAAATCAAACTCTTACTCAAACTCAAACACTCGAAATTAGGGAAATATGCAAAAGCGAATTAATTGTTGTCTCACACGAACGATGAGATTACCACTGACGAAAACGATCCTATCGTAAATTAGTTGTGTAAAAAAATTCTTGGAAAAGAATGCTTTTTAGGGCATTAGCATCTGGACCCAGTATTTTTAGTGTTTATCATGGCTCATAACTGCTGACATGCTCAGACTATCTCACAATTTTTACCTACAGTGGTACACACGAACCAGTACATCTTGCGTATCTACTCCTGATTGAAAAAGACTCCTCATATTTAACTTCTTTTTATAGTTTATGAGTAACAAACCAGCATGGATGCCCTCCGGCTTATATTGGTGTCTGCATCCCATTGTAACCCATATTCCACAATACTTCAGTCTTACCTAAAGTTGTCGATAAATGCGTATTCGTTGCTCCTCCTTATCGCATCATCATAGACATCCGAATTCAACTAAACATAATTACGTAATAAAAATTAAACGACTACAATTGCGAATAGACACTTATTAAGATGGTCGCGTTCAAAACCTCTTACTTTTGAACCCTAAAAAACGGCATTACTAAAGGGTAAAGCGAACTTTCAGCACGTGTATTTGTAGTGTTACCAGATCTCACAAAGAAAGGCATGTTTGTAATATTCACGAATGTCGATCGATTGAATTTTATTAAAAGAAACAAGATAGATGTTCATGTTTTAAGTGAATATTTTACACTATTATAACACTTACTTCAACAATTATGTGACATGAACGTGATTCGTGATACCAGTCGACCACACCAAAACCTATGCCGAATGTTTTATATGGGTCAGTAGTAAGCCCATGCCGGTTGTTTATTTCACTCATTTAACACCAATAAATTTTTGCGGACGATTATTTTACTATTATTATTGTCATAAGGTGAAAGCGCGTAAAACATAAAAAAATATGTTATTACTAGATTTGTAAAATTATTTTTTTCAATTATAAGTGTTATTCTTAAATAAAAACTATGTATTATGAAATAATAAAGAAAATAAAAAGAATAAAAATAGGCATGTCCCTTAAATATCGCTATGTTACCCTTCTAGGCGGTTAAAGTCAATGAAATTTTGTACCTTATTTTTGACTTGTTCCTTACAAATACGGAAGAAAGAGAGAACTAGACATCCTTTTTCATTTTAGATCGTCGTCATTGCCCGAGCCTAGTCAGCTGTTTATATACAGTGTGCTCAAAATTAATAAAATGAAAATCGTCTCCTGTGTCTTAACTATTCGGTTGATTTAATTGATTTTTGGTATACAGGTAAGGGTCATGGTCCTCTATCCATGGTTTCATTTAATGTCCTAATGTCTAACACACCTGTATACGTCCGACAAACAGCAACGTCATTTTGGCGCATTTGCGCGTCCTGGCCATATTAATGCGGCTGCGTAGCGTAGATGTAGTATGTTGAGCTCCGTCCACTCCGTCCGTTATACAACACAACTAGTTCGTAATGATCCTGCATAGATTACACAATGAGCACGCTGCTTTCTCTTTAGATATTACAAGCTGGAACCACCTGCGATCCATAGAATGAATCGAATAAATAGGGTCAAAACAAAACCACTTACCTTGGTTTTGTGAACATGTTGATGATGATACTCGGAGTCTATTTCAGGTTCACTGAAGTAACTCTGATCCTGTAAAAAATCCCCTCGTTAATAAATAATATTAAGGTAGCAGCTTATCATTTGCTGAGGTAATTTGTTAGTATCCATTGCACTCCTTGTAGGGCGAACTTCACTTTTAAAGGCTTTATCTGTTCCATTTAAATAGAAGTACCTTGTCATTATAGTGAATTTTATCACTACCACAATATTAAAATGAAGCCTTACTATACAATACCAGTAACTATAGCATAAAATCACAAAAAAAAATGGATCATTAATTTTCGCATTATTTCCAATCATTGTTAATGTTATTATGATCTTCATTACATTTTAAATATTAATTGGCAATATGTATGTACGAGTATGTACCTATTTATTATATTTAATTTGCATTCGCAAGCGCATGAAAAGTGACAATAAAACGGAAAATACTTTTTATTGTAATTTTCCATTTGTTGGTCTTTTTTTTAAATAAGAATAGTAGATAATCTAACGGATTGATCAATAATTAATGACACACGCAGAGCTCATGCTGCGGAAGCATAAAATAATTAAAACAGTAATTGTAAAGGCTAGAAAAGTTTACAATGTCTTCTCGAACTCACTTTATTTTTATACTTCAAATTTGGTGTCTTATTATGCTTATCAGTGTAAATAAACGACTGCTGTAGGATTTTCCTAATCCTACCTTGAATGATTATTCAAAAAGTGGGTAAAAACAAATAATTAGATAAATAAGTAAAGCTTCCTACGAAATATTTTTTGTAAAAATGTGATCAGCTATATTTTTAGCTCTTAAATATTTGTCATAACAAAAATAATTCTGATTACAATTGAACATATAAAACTGTTACATTTCACATCTAAAACGAATGCCATATTTTTATGATTTTAATGGAGCCATGTTTATGAAGTTATTGTTTGGTCATCGTTATAAACGTTTGCAAAAATTTTAAAAATTTAAATATCTGAAAGAGAAAAAATTAAGCTCAAAGTACAAAACATTAGGTATATTATCAACATGTATACTCATATATATATACAGGTAAATCTAATAATAGATCTTTACCTATGAAGTTGGAGATTTTATAACCAGCATTTTCAGATTTAATTATCTGGCGCGCAATTTGAAATTCAAATAAATTTCATTCGAAAGCCGTGTTCTTTTAATTTCAAATTCAGTTATTTGTTTCTAGATAGTGTTTTATTTTTGTGAAATTGTGGAAAAACTACCACTGAAAATTCGTACAATTGTCAAATATTCGTTCCTACGCGGTAATACCGTTGCGCATCAACACGAAACATTAACGAGGTATACGGGGCGAACACTGCTTGCATAAAACACGGTCCATTATTGGTTCAGTCGTTTTAAATCTGGAAATTTTGAGTTGAAGAACGAGACTCGCGGTCGGCCGGTAACCATTATCGACAACGACGAATTGAAATCCAATTCAATCTACGGCTGAGTTTTCTGCGGGCTTCGGAGTCAGTGTCAAAACAACATTGTAGCACTTGCGAAAATCGGAAACATAAAACCGCTAGGTAAGTGGATGTCACTCGAACTGAGCGGCCAACAGCAAGACTTGCGTGTCGAAGCATGCATAGCACTATTGAATCGGCATAGAAACGAGGAAATTCTAAATCGAATTGTTACCTGCGATGAAAAGTGGAGCTAGTACGACAACTGTACGAGTTCGTCTCAGTGGATGGGCCGGGGTACAACACCTAATCAGTACACTAAAAAAGATTACTCATAGGACGGTGATGATGGCTATCCGGCGGACCAGTGCCGGACTTGTACATCACAGCTTCTTACCGAATGGCACAACAGTGACGTCAGATGTCTATTCCGAGAATTGCAAACAATGACGGAGAAGCTCACAGTTCAAAAATCAAGACTGGTCAATCGCTCTTACCCGATTCATCTCCAACGCACAACGCGCGAGCTCACACTTCACGACAGACCATCGCAAAGCTACAAGAGTTGCAGCTAGAAGCTCTCAGTCACCTACTGTACTCACCGGACTTTGCCCTAACATATTTCAACTATTTTCAAAATTTAGACAATTTTTTAAGTTTAAAAGTTAAGCATCTGAGAGGCAGTACAAAACGCTTTCGCACACTATCGCATCCCGTCCGGCAGCCATCAAAATGGCCAAATTGTATAAATAATTTCGACCAGTACTTTGATTAGAAAAAAAATAAAAATAAATACCAAAGTTTTATACTTTATAATTTTCATACAAATCTTCAATTTCACACGTAAAAACCCAATATAAAGCCTACAGAAAGATAAAAATCCAAAGATAAATTTCCATCTAGTTTTAAAACGACTCCTAAAAATGGGTGCCACGAAACGTTCATCCTTGTGTGAAAAATTCAGCTTCTTTATATTCCTAAACATTAAGTCTTATGGAAGTGTTATTAGCATTAAAATTAGCCTATTACTAGGGATTAGTAGGTAAGTGACATCGAATCATGGATCTTAAGGAACAAATAGTCTTCAAAGTGGAAATGGGACTAGGAAAATTGGATTAGCGAAAAGGAAGGAATTAAAAATGAGAAGACGAATGACTTTGAGGCTACAGCAGAATATTGTTCAACTGAGATGGTGCAAGGCCGGGCAGAGCGTCACTAGGAGTTAGAAAAATGGTTTCCATCAAAGGTTCCGAATGTACATTAATATTGAAATGTATGCAAAAACAGGTGTAGGCAACAGCTCGTTCTGTATATATGCGCATTGCAAAACGCTTTAAACCAATGTACATTTTCTGTCGCACACGCTGAAATATTTCAATAATAGTAATTGTGTTCGCTATGAAAAAAAAAATTGGTAACCGCTTTGCTCACACGCCCTAAATAAATACTGTTTGTTGATTTTTATCTCTTTGGATTTTAGACCACTGATCGCATTTGCGTAAACTTGCGCAATTTAGTGTATCGATAAGTTCAAGAATTTACTAACATTGAAATAATCCCACATTAGACTCTCCGAGTATAAAACTTATTGAACTCTATTGCGCAGCTTATTTAAATATTATGCTATCTTAATACCTACAATACTTGAGAGGCGAGGAGATAGTTTGCTAGATGAAATGAATGAATAAACATGAAAAAAGTATAACATTAAAATAATGAGGCAAATGCGATATAATGTTGTTAAAAATTACATGGAAGATAATATTTTCTTATTCAAAAGTTTCCTTTCGCTAGTGCAGTTCCATTTTCCTCAAAATTAAAGTATCCAGAGAAGAGTCTAAACTCCATTGATAAATCTATACTAATAAATAAAATTGGAGTGTCTGTTTGTAATATTAAAATAACCGCTTTTTACTACATGCATATGAATGTATATATGGTACATATACCAAAATAAGATTTTTTAAAATTTTTGTTTGTCTGCGTGTTTGTTCCGGCTAATCTCTGAAACGTACATATACCAAAATAACATTTTTTAAAATTTTTGCCTGTCTGCGTGTTTGTTCCGGCTAATCTCTGAAACGGCTGGACCGATTTTAACGGGACTTTCACTGGCAGGTAGCTGATGTAATAAGGAGTAACTTAGGCAACTTTTATTTTTACTAAATAACTTTTCTGTTAAATTCCACGCGGACGAAGTCGCGGGCACAGCTAGTTGTTAATAAATCGCTTTCGTAAGTCCTGTAGCTTGATCGAATGTTGACTTCCTCGGATCATATATACGATATTTATATCTCTTATAGCAACCGCAAGCATAAATTTAAAGCATTATTATCGCTTTTTATGCAACGTTGATTATGCTTGTGTATTTGATACACAACAAGTCTTAGATAAATTTAAGTAAGACATACATATTTAATGCATTGTATAGGAAGGTGCTCTTGACGAGCATATTATCAGGTATATATTAACATAATATATACCTGACTATTTATTAAAATGTCTGTAGTTTCTAGCGTATACACTTTACTAGAATAGTTGAATCTTATGCGTAGTTCTAAGAAAACTTGGCGTTTAATGTTTTACTTAATGTTTCAATTTAAGAAAATAAAATGAATTCTATCCAACACTTGTTCGTTTTAATTTTTGGCATAATATATCGACACCCAACATATGACCCGGAGTTTTCAAAAGAATAAGTTCGTGTACAAATAATTAAAGTAATTTAATTTAATCTTGGTGTTTCTTCTCGTAGAGTAAAAAAAGCTCGTCCTTCAATAACTAAGATAGTAATATTAAACAAATAAATATTTATTTTAGGTTAAATTTTGTATTTCAGACAAATCTAGAAAAATCCCTATTCCTGTGTTATAATATGCAATTTTAAATTAGTATCTCTAATAAAATGATTCCTATATTCAATAGCGTAGTCATCTATGTGCTCTAACATTGGAATATATCTATTCAGATATCTTTAATACATAATAACAGAATAACGAATTCAATAAAAGATATTTAACGTAACTTACAGAATAGCTCCGTATTAATATTGCAGTGATAGGTATAATTTAAGAAGATTTAATCATTTATGGGATGTGTAATGTTATGGATATAAAATAGCCTCTGGTTTTCGAAAGATAATTAATTATAGTAAAAGTTTACCTGATCCCAATTACTAGGGCCAGGACACGCTTCAGCACCGGCAGGCATGGCTGCAGCACCAGCGGCAACAGCTCCGGGAAGTGGATCATGACCCATGTCATCAGACTCCAACACTCGGAGCACGGAGCGGTCTCGTATGTCTCGCAAGTGAGAGCTAAACAATGAATATATATTAATTTACAAATTAGTTATAAACAATTTACATTTAAAAGAAAACAGTGAAAGCCCAGAGATTTTTTGAATGGGATGACGGTAAATGGTAATATCATGTTATATTGATGAGACACTGATAGGTTGCCGATTAAAATCAAAACTGTGAACTGTTATTGTTTTATATAGCTCTCTAGAGTTGCAATCGAAACAGGTTAACAATATAAAGTTTGTTGATTTTTACATGTAGGAAAATCTACGCAGGTGAAAAACCACATCACCATGCAAGAGTATTAAAAACCCAGTGTCTTCCACAAGAACGTATCTAACATCAATGCTTAATATTGATCAGTACTTTGTAACAAGCAAGCAAAGTTGGCTTGGACTCAAAGAAGTCGAAGGCCCTTACATGTAATGATTTCAAAATCAACTTCAATTTGAACTTGTATATTTAAAAGTTATGAACGTATTTGAAATTAATTACAACCTGCATATGACAGAGTTTACTTTGAGGTTTTGTTGTGTTGTGATCTGTCAACTCGCACTTCAACGCGTGGTTGACACTCTTAAAAGGAGGGTGATCGCATCTTATAGCGGAGACCAGACTTGAATTGAGTGTGTATGTATGTACGAGTAAGTTATTGTTAATATTTGTATATAATGTAATAGTGCTGGCGTAATAAGACTTTATAGTCGTATTACACCAGGTGCGTACGATACAGATTTCTTGAACCAATAGCGTAATTTGACTTTCGAAAAATAAAAACGTATTTATAAAAAAAATCATCTACCTGATTATATAATACACAAAAATCAAAATAATATATCTACTGCCTTCCTGTTTACCTACTGTAAAAATATTTCATTGAAAAGTAGTAAAATAAAGCACAGTATAGTTTTATTAATGGACGTACAATGTCTGACTTGAAAAATACTTCTGCGATAAAACATAGATAAATATTAAAATATAGATAAAAATAGATAAATAATAAATAGCTAAGGTAAAATATATTAATCACATCTTAATTTCCTGCAGAGAATTAGTTGAGTAAGTTACTAAATACACTTAGGAATGTATTACAAAGAATCGAAAATCTTTTATGCGCTCTTTCATGTGTTCCGATGTGTTAAAGCTGCATAAGTGCGTGTGGTTTGTCGCGTAACGGATTAAATACGTTGGTATTATTCAAAATGGAAGATGAGATCGACCTAAAGTGTATGAAGAAAATTTATAATACTGTCTGCGTAATCAAGTCCATTATTCGTTTTATTGCCAATTGTATCATCTTGTATTTATGAATAAATAAAAGGTTTTTTGAATACTCAAATTTATAAAACTAAATGTAACGAAATAACCGGGCATATATACTTATAATTGTATATTCTGTATCCTTATATTGTATAATTATGTACGCACGTAAGAAAGTTTACTATGTCCTAATGACATGCGGAATGTGAAAAGTAAAAAAAGGTAGAACTAGTTGCCACCCAAATACTTTTCCTTCATACTGCGTAGAAACTTTCGCAGTGAACCAATCGTCAACTGTGAATTCAGTCAACCTATCACAATGAATAGCTGTTGTTGTTTTGCGATTTGAATTCAAAATTTCCAAGGAAAGAAATTCATCAAAAGCCATGCCTTCGTTAAATAACACTACAATCAACCGTAAAACTGTAACATTCATACTGTACTCGTATGAATCACTGTTCTGTCAAATCATCTTATCAAAACTCATACTGGTGGGGCATTAATTAGCCATGAACATTTTTGTTTTTTCGACCCGAGTGACCCTTATAATTTTACATAACGCACCATAAGTAGTATAATAACGTTCCTGGAAAACCATGATATTATTTTAGCAAGTAAACATCGTTTGATGTGCAAAACTGTGGACAAGCAAATAATTTCCGTATGCAACTAACAACAAAACGGAGTAGAAAATTAATAACATGTAAGTGAAGTCCCTCGCCTCATTTTATTTTTATTTATTTTATAGTAGACTGTACTAAAGGCCAGTAGTCACTACTTCACTTCCAGTTTTCTAGTGACTGATGTTAATGAAAAGGATCACTGATAGCATTGAAAGAGCGCTAATAACAAAGGACAAGTTAGTCATAAAATCTGTCACCTTGTCCTTTACGACATACCGTCAGTGTTTTTTACATCAGTTTAATCTTGGTGAAAATAAATTACTGAATAAAATCCCTAGTAATAATAAAATACAGTATTTGATTTGGTAAGAATTAAGTTAGTTTGAATACTTGGTATTCATCAACTGAGTTTTAGTATTTGCCTAGTGGTAGAAATTAAACCATGAACATAATACAAAATGAAAATCAGTTGACAAACAGAGGAGAAAAAGGGGTACAATTTTATTTGTCAACTGTTAATATTACATGGATCGATCAATACTTTTAATTTAATTTTTATTTTTTTACGCATTCACTTATTCCATTTCTGAGAAGTATGTTTTCAACGGGTCGAGGTTTTAAAATCGGCTTATTTTCCAAGGCATAATAAAATTTAGATTAATTTCATTGGTGTAAAACGTATTAAGAATTTAAATCACATTGAATGCTAAAGAATAGCAATATCAGTGATTTTTTTTGTGAATTGACATGAAAATACAATTAAGTAATCTAATCTAAAACTGTTTGAAAATAGCGAGAACCTTTTCTGCTCAACAAGTGCCAACTGATTGTTTTACCCAACAAACAAATAAGGGTTACAAAACAACAAGTTAAACTATAAACAAGTAATCTAAGAATTCGTCACTCTCGAAAAGCGTCAACAAAAGAAAAAGTAAAGCTACTCTTTATGAGACCTTAGCAAGATCTTTACAGACACCAAATTGAGAAATTGATTCCACAACAATCGATAAGCTATTATTTGTAAAAGTCCTTTCAAAAAAGTTTCAAATAAACTGCTACGATAAAAGTATCAGTTCAGAGTAAATGAATGAATGAAATGGTCTTTTACCGGATATTCTAACCTATGAGTTCTCGATCACGTAACTTTCATCGTCAACCCGAATCCTCCATCTATTTCTCCCGAGCTATATGTATTGGAATATATTTCAATGAAATTATATATCTCACAGAACTGATAACGTTAAGAGCATGTAACTGCTGCTAGGGATAGACTAGATTAAATATTCTTGAAAAGTAAGACTAAGTTGTCAATTCCACAGGATTAATCGCGTTTTAGCCTATTTAGGGTTAGTAGACAAATCTAAATTGGAACTTCATAAAATATTGCTGTAGGGGGTAATTATATACATCGGAATAACATTGCAACATTATCACAAATCAAAATATTAGTTTTGGTTTGGTTTCATTATCCGAATATAGCTTTTAGAATATATGGCAACGAATTTATATGAAATTTTATATTCTGTAATAGTTATGACATTATTATTGGATTTTCATAAATTCTTATAAACTCATGTAGCCCGACGGCTAGCGTCAATCGTAAGTAAGACAAATTAATTACCGTCCACAGAGTATCGTGTCCTTTATATTCGATGTCCTTTGAAAAGCACGGTAAGCCGCTAGCGCGGTAGTAATCGAAAGTTAAGAAACGTGAAGTCATATCGGAGGCTTCCGGTTATACAAAAACATCTGAAACTCGGTCCGAGTCCAGTGAATAGTGGGCAATTGATGGCGTGGAATCATTGTTTACTATAAATTAAATTAAGTAACATTAAATTTATTCACAGGTAACACAATCAAGAGAGGATTGCACTACAAGGAAAGGTTCATCCAGATTACGGTACTTTGCAACGATGTCCACCAAAGAAGTCGATGCTATCACGTCGCTACAAAACCCAGTATAAGTATTTATATTTGGAAAATATTACGATGTTATAATTTGCAGTTATTATCCCGTTTCTAATGTTTCAAGTATCATGTTGCTGTTCTTGCCGTGCGAGTTACACTACCGGTAAGGTCTGTCTTTAATAAAATATTAAACGTTAATTGCATTAATAATTAACTAATAAAATACTAATATTTAACTCATTACACATACATATCTGCAATCTTGCTACGACTACAGCGGTATCTCCGTCAGCTTTTAAAACTGCAATCATAAAACTTATCCATAACGGAGGAGGAAAAGATTATGTAAACAACTACCGACCGATCTCAACTTTTCCAGCTTTATCAAAAATACATATTAGAGCGTACCATGAACCGTCGTCGCTTAAGTTTTCTAAACGCCAATAATCTTTTTTCAATATGAGTTTCGGGGAGGTGAATCTACGAGTGATGCGATTCAAGAACTTGTCAACTCATTAACTACCAGCCTAGATGAAAAGAGTAAATGCCTCGTAATCTTCTTAGATCTAGCGAAGGCCTTTAATACGGTCTCCATCCCACGACTTTTAAAGAACCTTGATGCCCTTGGAGTGAGAGAAACACTCTTAGAACTTTTCCGGGATTATCTAACGGCAAAAAAGCAGCGTGTAAAGATCAACAATCTGCTAAATGATGAGTTTAACACTGAATACGGTATTCCACAGAGCAGTAGCGTTGGCCCTACTCTATTTTTAGTGTATATGTTACAGTTAAAACCAGTTTTTAGATAGAACGCGTTTTCCCTAGTTAGAACTAGTTTTCACTAAATGCTTTTTTAAAACTAGAATTAACTAATGCTCAAAATTGAATGTCAGTTAAAACTAGTTCTTGCTAGACAAAACACGTTTTTCCGAAGTGAGTCTCAGTCAAAACTGTTCTCAAAGTTCATCGTATCTTATTATAATTGATCGCGAGACGTCCCTTGACTCGACAAGTGCGGGGGAATCCCATTCCGAGCGCAATCCACGCGCTGTGTGCTCGTTCATTCTAACCCTGGGGAAACCCTCATGGGTTCCTCTCAGTTGCAGGGGCGACTGATAGGATATGTCGGACTTCTATCAGCTAAAACCCCACGGTGTTCCTCTGAGCGCCCTTTGTCGGGACTGCGGGTACGCTCTCGCATTCTTCCGCGGCCCCGACGGTGTTCGCTCTTCTACAGAGCCCATCCCTGTGCGGGATGAATCTGGAGCTACTTCATCCCTCCGTCATTGAGGTGCACGCGGGAACACCGTGCGCATCACCTCGAGAACCTAACCTAAACTAAATTCTAGTTTTAACAAAGGCATTTAGTAAAAACTAGTTCTAACCAGGGAAAACGCGTTCTACCTAAAAACTGGTTTTAACTGTAACATATATAAATGATTTGTGCCATATGCAACTCTATAACGGGAGAGTTCTGTCCTGACGATACTGATGTTATTGATATTGGTACTAACTGGATTGAGGTTTATGACTATGCACAATCAAGCCTAAAGTCAACTACTCGTTACGTTCCAATTTGTTAATGCTCGACGTCTACAAAACCAAATACATTGCTTTTACAACCTAGTTAAACCTTATTTCCTCCACCATTCCTACATTAATAGCTCATCATTGTCGCGGATCTTAAAAAAAATGAAATGAAATGATATTTTATTCGAAGTTAGTTTTTACAAACACTTTTTGAACGCCTTCGCTTCAACAAATCCCTGCCGTGAGTGGTCCCGGAAGAACAAGCGGCAAGAAACTCCCGAGGAAAAAAGCCCCCCAGTTTTGCTTAGTCGGAAGTTTGGAACAATCAGTTTAGCCTTATTCCTAGTATTAATATTGTGAACATTACTCTTTCTAAAAAAACTATCAGAGTATTTTTAACATACATAATATTATCTAAAATATATTGTGATGCTACAGTTAATATATCAATTTCTTTAAAGAGATCTCTAAGGGAATCCCTAGGCCTGAGGTTGTAAATGGCGCGTACTGCTCTTTGCCCCGCAACAACAGACCATAAGACATCACACTGTAAAAGTAGCTAAAATAAACTAGTCTTACTATTTCTACGTTAAATAAGAGCCTCACTTTCTTAACAGCGTAGGCAGCAGAGCTAAGTTTCCCTGATAAAATATCAATATGAGGACTCCATTGTAATCGTTAGTCTATAGTGATTCCAAGAAATGTGGTACAATTTACTAATTCAAGTACTTCCTTATTTAAAACAATGTGAGTTGGCACTTGTCTAACATTTGGTAAAGTGAATTTAATACATTTTGTTTTTTAGCGTTTAACACTAGGTTATTACATGTTAACTAGTTTAACACTCGCGAAACAGTATTATTTACATCGTCAAAACATTTTTTTGTCCTATCTACTTTAAAAAGTAAGGAGGTGTCATCAGCAAAAAATACAGTTTTACACAAGTCCCTAGTGAAATAAGGAAAATCATTGATATATATTAAAAATAGTACTGGTCCTAATATTCATCCTTGGGGAACCCCCATGGTAATGTTTGCCCCTGGGAATTCTTTTCCATTGATAACTACTTGCTGAATACACTTAGAAAAGATAAGATTTTATAAGGCTAACTGATTGTGTGGAGACACCATAATGCCTAAGTTTATTCATTAATATATTACGGTCGACGCAATCGAAGGCTTTTGAGTGGTCACAGAATATACTAATAGCATCCTGCTTGCACTCCCATTCATCAAATATATGTTAAAGGAGTGCTATGCCTGCATCAGTGGTAATTTTTCCTCTACAAAACCAAACTGATTAATGTGAAATTATTTGTTTATTGAAAAATGTGATAGTAGCTGGTTGTAAGTAATTTTCTCAAAGATTTTATTTAGGGCTGTTAAGATGGAAATTGGTCTAAAATTAGTGAGGTCGCTTTTATTACCTTTATCAGCTTTAAATAGAGGAATTATTTTAGCATGTTTCATTAAATTGGGGAGGCTACCATCTTCAATACATTTATTAAAAATAAAACTTAAATGTTAGGCAATGGAATAAATTATTGGTTTTATTATTACTGTAGAAAGGCTACTGAGATCACTTGTTTTCTTAATATTGATAGATTTGAAAGTTTTTATAATTGTATCACAAGTGATGTATTTGAAGTTAAATGAATTGAGGCAATTCTTAATACACGATTCCATGATAGTCATAGCAAGCTGAGGGCTCGCATTTAAGTTTTTTGTAATTTTATCTAGTATTTTCGAGAAGAAATCCCCAAATACGTTAGCAACTGCATCATCGGAAATTACATTCTCGTAATTGACATTTAAAGCAAAACTATATTCATTTAATTTTACTTTACCTGTTTCCTTATGAATAACGTTCCAGGTAGTTTTGACTTTATTTGCAGAGGACTTAACTTTATTCGCGATGTAAATCGATTTAGCTTTCGCACAGACCAATTTGAAAATCTTTGGATAATTTGTAACATATTTTAAAAATTCAGCCCGTGGAAGTCGATTTTTCTGCATAAAGTTCAAAAAGTCTAGTTCTACTTTTATAAATTACCGTTGTTGCCCAATTACTAAATAAATTTAGTTTTACGATTATCGCACATGATTTTTTTTGTTTAAAAAATTACTAAATTCATAATCAATTAACCCTAAAACATTAGCGTATGATTTGTTGAGTGTATCATTAGAGCTTATTGGTAATGTTGCAATCTTTGTAGCAATATTATTTTTAAAAGTTTTTATTCTCCCTTGCGTGATTGGTTTACAAATTATACTATGGTTAGAAAGGTCATGATGGTACTCAACAGTGGCAAGCTGTCCGCTATGATCTGAACTAATACAATTTATTACTGACTTGTCAGTAACACTACAATCACAAAAGATATTATCCAAGCAAGTAGCCGTTGATGGAGTTACTATTGTAGGTTCAAAAATGTATATTCTAACTTGAATGATTTAAACAAATTAATGAACCTTCCGAATAAGAAGTTGATACTAAGATATCAATATTAAAGTCTCCACATACAACTACTTTTTAATTTTTTTGACACAAAATTTTTAGAACATCTTCCATAGCGGATTCAAACAATGGGTAGCTGCATGCAGGTGGTCTAAATACATATATGTATACATGTATGTATTAAGCTCTATACATGAAAGCTGTATAATATGTTCAACAGAGGGAGATACTTTGTCTTTACGTTCTTTGTAATTCAAACTATTACGAATAATTATCACTGACCCTCCCCTAAGTAATTTTTGTCGACAGAATGAACTGCCTATACCGTAATTATCGATTGATGCAATTAATTCATAATTTTTAAGCCAATGTTCTGTAATACAAATAATGTCAATATTCATTTCATTTAATAATAAATTTAATTCCAAGTCTTTGCCAGAAAAGCCTTGTATATTTTGGTGTACAATATAAAGGTTACAATGCTTTCCTGTTGTCAATGAACTGCTAGAGTAGCTCTCCGTTGTCTTACTGGCAAATTTAAATGATTTAGAACGTATTCCAAGGGCGCATGCTGAATGTCAATAAATGACTGCTCAATAGGAGCAGTGCTACTAGCCAAATTCTTGGCTAAATTGTCAATAAAATCGAAACTCCACTTGCTCGTGCTCCTCGCTACAACGAATTGATAAAACAAAATATCTCAGGAGTTATCATTGACCAAGTTTTATACCTCATATAGACACGCTAATCTCAAGAATTGGTAAACTTATCTATATAATCAGGACTTTGTGCCACGTAGCCGATTGCCGAATTGTAAATATGGTTTACCCTTGATGTGTGATTTGATGTGAATCCCTCATAGATTATTGTATAACATCATGGGGTGGTGCTACGAAGTCATATCTGATCGATGTAAGGAGAGTACAACGGTCCATCCTAAAAGTAGCAGCTGGTTTTCCTTACCGGTATCCGACCGCTGGTCTTTATAAGCACTGGGATTTACTAACAATACACCAAACATTTATTCTCCACACTGTTTTCAAACTACACTCCTAACTTACTTATGACCTAGAATACATGAAAAACAAAAGGTGGGAAGCACACCTAGCTCCCACTCCATTACTCCAACTATCGCGCTCACACAGCTCCTTTCGTTTCCTACGCCCCTATCTTTATAATCAATTAAACGCGAAACTTAATATCTATTCACTAACTATCCGTAACTGCAAGCACGCTGTTACTAAATACATAAAAACCCTTATGTACCAGGAAACTGAAAACTTATTACATACTCAAAAATGAAAACCTTTCAATCATAAGTTTGTCAACAACCAAGCTTGATCATTCCCATCGCGTTTTTATATCTATCATGCTTTCATTCTTATTATCTTCTAAGTTTAATTTCATTGTCACACTCATTCCCCATACACAATCTCATCTCTCATACACACACACACACACATGCACATATTATGCACACGTGCACTCACACACACGCCAATATTCAGCAGGATACAAACAATCTAATTCTTACTGTACCATCAATCTTTCCGGGGGAGGGTACTGGTAACCTGTAACTCAGGTTTTCATAAACTTACGCCAGGTAAGACATTAATCCTTTGTATCAACCCATGTGTATATGTAAGACTACTGTGAGAGTAATAAATAAATTTTATTATTTATTTATTTATTGTGTATACTTATATTTAAAAAGTCGCACCATCATTGCATTTGTGAACAATGAAAATATTGTGCTTAAATTGCATCTCAGCGTTCTATTTCTTTAAGTATACTTTTGATTGATTTATGAAGTCTGATTGAATGTGAAATAAAATGTAAATCTAAAGCATCCGCCATCCAATATCAAATTGCAATTCTCTGCGTTCAACCAACATTTTATAAAACTCAATCAATTTTGTTGAATCGTATATTTTCAACTTAAGTTTCTTATTTACTACTTTTTTATTTTTTTATCCATTATTAAATTCATTTTTCAACTACTCCAACAAAACAAACATAACATCATTTCACTACGACTTTTCTCACAATAGTTAATAGATAACACTACGTATACATAGTTTTAGTAAATGAGAATGTATCTAATTTATGTATCTATTTTCCTAAAATTGTTTATATTCATTAACCAATAACTTGATACTATCTATAAGGCTATACATTGAATTGATACTTGATCTATAAGGTTATACATTGAATTATTTAAATAAATTGGTACGGGTTAACCCAATTAACACAATTACAATTATTAGTTACAATATTATTAATATAGAAATTACATTAAAAAGAAAAAAATATATAACGACATCTTAGTATTAGTATAGTATAGTAACTATTAGTATAATTAAATACAAAGCAAAATTAATTAAACTAAAAGATAAAATAAAAACAACATCAAATAAATTGAAAATAAAACCCAACTGTTATATATTTAACTATACATACATCAAGCAATCACTGCAGTTTTTCTATTAACCCGGAAATTTAATTATTAAAATGAGGTGACGCATATCGCAGTATGAGAGATTTGAGAGCGCGCTACCTTATGACAGGCCGGTACAGCGAACAGTTTATGTTTTCTGTATCTAAATTTATTGGTTTATCCTTAGTATTAAACACGTTTGATTAAATATTAAAATATATATTTAATTAAAAATTTTTAATTACATTTTCAATCAATCAACTTGCTACTAAATAACTATTACTGCAGTATTTTAATCTACGATTATGTTATACTGAGAAATACCCTATTCAATGGTACATTTATATTGCACAGTCGGGAAGGCGCCCGCGAATTTATTACCAAGGTAACGAATTAGAAAAACATGGGAACAATGTCATGAACATCAAAAAAGTCAAGTCTTGAACATGTCAATAGGTATGAAACGGTTAATGTTTGTTAAATGTTTGGTTAAAAATCAATATATTGATGTCAATCTACTTATATAAAAAGAACTGAAAGCAAACTAATTTGCAATAAAACAATATGGTTTCTGTATCTTTAGAGATAATCCAATTAAATCTCATATAAGTTATAATTAAATGTTCGTATCCCAACATCCAAACTGCTAATTAAAAGCAGTAATAATTCGTTTGCCAGGAACCCAAAGTTCAGGACAGTACGACCTAGAAAGTTATACGCGGCATTCACTGTGTACCTAGTCTTCATAACAAGCGAATAAATACAAGCATTCGCTCCAAATATTTATAAGTTTAAACTTTGGTTTGAAGTTGATCACATCAAAATTGTTTGCTTAAAAAATGTCCACCATTGCTTATGATGTCGAATAATTTTAATATTGTAACGTGATAATGTTGTAACTAGTAATGTTAATTGATTTAAGGGCCAAGTCGGTCCAAGAAACTACTAATTAATATTTGTCAGTGTTATCCTGATCATTAAGGAGTGCTGTTGCTTTCATGATTAGTTCAGCATTACGGGATAGTAACATCTAGACGCAAATACCTTATGGCTTTACAAAGTAACCAGTTGAATGAAAAGATCAAAACACGGTTGGATTATCCTAATCCGTTGAGGTGTAAATATTTTTGAACATGCCTCAATAATTGCTACCCGTTAAGAAGTTCCACTCTTCATCTTTAGAATCCATCCTTAGATCGTCACTAGATTTAAAGGTAAACAACTCCGAGCTATCCCCTGTACACTAAAAGAGAATCATCAAAGTCGGTTCACGAACCAATGAGTTATGTATGTTATATATAAATAAAAAAAAATACATGCATACGAACATAAAACCACTTCCTTCGGTTAAAAATTATCTCGTTTGTTATGTAAAACAATCAGCTACTGAGTCGACTCATCAGGATAGGTATAACAGGTAATAGTTTATACGTTATAATTACTTTAATTATATATCATCGCTGACATTCTAGATTTTAGCTTTAAAGGTTTCTCACAAATTTTGTGGCGGAGAGTAAGTATAAAATTCAAAAATTGTGAGTACCTGTCACGGCTAAAATTCGGTACATCGCTGGAAACACAAAAACCTCGTCCAATACAAATCGCTCGTGGTATTTAATGGAATTAAAAAAATTATACAATATCCCATTGTTTCCTAATGTGATTATATCCAAGGATACTTTTTTCTTCAGTGTAAATTTAAAAAGACAAATAGTGAGACAGAGACGGGAAAAATCTAATAACGGATTTACTGAACTCTTATACTAACAAGTCACGGAATTTTTCAAGTAGTCATTAATGAACAGAAAATATACAGCATAAAAATGTATTACACGTTTTATATTCATACCATTTAATTTCAAACCAAGTAGTTTCTATAGATATGCCCCGGAGAAAATCGCTTATGAATGCAACAGGTGGGAAAAGAGCAGACAGTTTGTTAAAAAATAATATATTTTTCTCCAGGGATGTATTACTGCGAACGGCGTACGCTGCGCTGGTCCAACCACCAACCATACGACGCAAATTATTCGTATTGTTACCATCGGTATGCGTTCGTAACTAGTACTCGGTGTTTTATGATTTACTTCTGTGTAACTCGTTTACGTGAGGCTTATGAGGTCAAGATTGTTCAGCAGATGTATTTCAAATGAAGTTGTAAAGATGCCGAATTACATTAGTTAGACTTAGTTATCGAGATAGAGAGCAATTATTTGGTTACTACGAAATTATAAATAACTTAGAATCGTTAATGCACAATATAAAATGAGATAACGGCGAAATTTCCAAAACGCCGGATATTAATCTATTTAAATGATCAACAATTGTTTCGTACGCTTCAGTATATGACTTTTGCAATATAAGAGTACAACAGGTATCGTACTTGGTTAAGAAGGAAGGGGTCTGTTGCCATTTGTTGGAACTGTTGTTCATTCACTCGCAGAAGTTGGCATTTTTTTGTTAATTTTGTATGTTAGTAACAGACTACAATAAACCCCGATGTCATGTAAAGTCGATCACATTACAAACGGATATTAGTTAAAAATGGGCGCTTACCTTACCGAATTTATATTTATCTTAAAACTATTGTATACATATCAGCAATTTTATTTCCTAAGATCTCACTAACCCATTTTTATAACATTCAAATTCGAATTCAAAATCATTTAATAATAAAGGTATTCTGTAAATACACTTATGAACGTCATTTTTTGCTTCTACCATCGTTTCGAAAAGGTACTTTAATAATGAGGAGAAAAAACGGCGAAAGTAACTCCTCAGCACATTTTTTAAACAACACATGGTAATTACAAAAGTTTACACCTGTGCGGAACTGGTTTCGACACTATTATTTCCAGGAAACCTTGCCATTAATGTACTCATCTATACTATAATATCCTTTGACTATAAGTTGTGTTTTAATGCGACGCTTAAAAGTTCCAATGGGCAACTCGCGTATCAACTTAGGAATCTTATTGTAAAAACGAACTCCAAGCCCCATAAAGGAACGCTGAACCTTTTGAAGACGATATGAAGATGTATCCAAATTATGCCTATTTCTTGTTTCATGATTGTGTGTGTCACTTTTCTGTTTCTTAAGTTTACCTGCTAGAACTGTTATATGGGCGCCCCACTGAATCTTACTATCTAAGGTGACACCTAAAAAAACTGTGGATTGTTCCATAAGCGATGTTTCGTTATTTAAATTAAGGATTTTGCCTACCTTCTGCACATTTGGTAGTGCAAATTCTATACACTTCGTTTTTTTTTTGCCTTTATAACTAAGTTCTTTATTGTAAACCAATACATGGGACAAAGCACTGTTTACATCATCAAAATTTAATTTATTTCTTTCAGTCTTAAATATTACAGATGTGTCATCAGCAAAGAGGACAATGTCCGCATATTTGTTAATAAAATACAGCAAATCGTTAATATAAACCAGAAAAAGGAACGGATCTAGAATAGAGCCCTGTGGTACACCCATTACAATTGCGGATCCCGATGATTTGGTATCATTTATACTAACACATTGAATGCTTTGTACTTGACGCCGTAGTGACTAAGCTTAAGAAGTAACGATTCGTGCTCAACAGAATCAAATACTTTGGACAAATCACAAAAAACACCTATAGCATTCTGTGATGCCTCCCAGGCCTCAAATATGTGTTTAAGAAGCCTAGCACCTGCATTAGTTGTACTACGACCTTTGGTGAAGCCGTATTGATCATGGTGAAGTAAGTCATTTCTGTTGAAATGTCCAAGCATTATATTTAATAAAATATTTTCAAAAACTCTACTAAGTGTTGGTAAGATAGAAATCGGTCTGTAATTATTACAATCTGATTTATCACCGGATTTAAAAAGCGGAGTGACTTTGCTGTGTTTCATTAAATTCGGAAAAGTACCTAAGACAACACACTCATTAAAGATTAGAGTTAGGTGGGGAGGCTATGACATTTATTACATTATTTATAATTATAAACTGATATTTCCCACAGGTCACCAGTATTTTTAACATTTAGTGACCGAAAAGTTTTAATTACTTCTAATACTGTAGTTGTAATTTGTTTAAATTCAAATAAAATACTACATTTAGTAACATATTTTCTTAATAGATTAAAAGCTTCTACCTGCGATGAAATTACTGAGTTAGTCAACGTAACAGGTATATTTTGAAAGTAATTTTCAAAAGCGGTTGCTACTTCATTATCAGATGTGATTTTATGTTATTTATGTAATTCATATTTTAGGTCGCGTAATTTAGTCATACCGGTCTCATTACTAATATCATTCTACGTAGTTTTAACTTTATTATTAGAATTTCGTATTAAAAAAAAGTCTATTTTTATAAAGTTTATTTTTATAAAAGTCTGAACTTACTGAGATATGTTGTCCACAGTGGTCAGACCTCAATTTGTTAATAACTTCCTTATTAAATATTTCACAGTTACAAAAAATATTATCTATACATGTGGCTGACGTTTCAGATATCCTGGTTTTTCATTGAATAGCAGGTTTAAATTAAAGCATCTGAATCAAGTAGCCCAGTAGCCCGAGGAGTAGCTGATAAAATATTTATATTGAAGTCCCCACATATAATTAATTTGTTTTTTGATACACACAATCGCTTAAGAACATCTTCCAACGTATCCTCAAAAAGGGAAGTCACCAGAAGGGGGTCGATATATAATTGAGTACACTCTTCTAATTCAAAATAGTATATGTGTATTCATTGCAAAATAATTGACTATTAATAAGACTATTAATAAATATATGAAAAATAATTCTTCCATATACATGTGTAACGCGCAAAATAAAGTCCAATCCTAGTCGGAGATAATATCAAAAGAATGAACAATAAATAAAAAAGCTATGAAGCGCTGTCGGTCATTTGATCTAATTCCAAAATGTATGCACATATACACAAGTTTTCTGTATCGATTAAACCGAGGTTTGAATAGAGTCATCTAGTGAAAATATTAAAAAACTATGGACCTTTCTAACCGAGGTTAGATCCCATTGTTTCTTAGAAGCACCGGATGATCCCAAAGCGGCGGACCTTAAAGGCGACCGTCTCGGCGGTAACAACACGCAGAAATTTTATATCGTGACTTAGCGGCCATATTTTTATATTTTTCATAGAAATTTGTTTATAGATAAATAGATATCGCTATAGCGTTAATGGTGTATTTAAAATAATTGTCAAACTATACGTAATAAATTGTCAAACGATGAAATAAACTTTGGTTCTTACTTTATACTGCTCTTATTTTAAACTCAGGCTCTTCGCTTGTAGCCATATTTTACAGTTTTTACAATAGTGCAAAAACAAAGAACGATGACAGGTCAAGTATAAAATTAGATACTTCTTTAATTATCTATATTAGATGAACATATCAAAACATATTCCGAAGCAACCAATCGTCCACCTAAATTGTGATTGAAAATATACTGCAATTTAAATAAGTACAGAAACAAACGGACACAGCCTAGCTTAGACTTAATACAGTTCCATAATGAACAGAAACCTAAAAATATACGATTTACCATTTTTGTGGTTTCTAATTCATTAATAAACATAAAGTGAACCTAAGATGATATAATACCCAAATACCCAGTGAATAATTATGTTTACAACATTATTTATAATTATAAGACAACATTACATAATTGCGTGTTGTGTTTAAATACCCCACTAGTATTGCATGTTTTTTTTTGTTTAGAGATTAACATCGACTTAAAGATTAACATTAACATTGTCAGTACAAAAACGGAAACTTAGTTATTTACGTAACGATTATATGATCGAATTTCGGTCACTAGGCGAAAATTAATATCTATAAAATCTCATTTTCATTATGTAAATAAATAATAATAAGTTAACAGTAACTTTCATAAATATATCCACAATAGGTATTATTTATTAAAAAGTAAATCGTATTTTAATGTATGTTTTTACCTAAAACTGTATCATAAACAGGTATTATTAAATAGCTTATATACACATATACATACAAGAATAATAATAATGAAAAATTTGCTAGACAATCGGCTGAAAATTAATATTTCGCGGAACGCACGGTCTGTAAAGGAAATATGTATACAAATTAAAATACGATGTAAATGTAAGGGTTGTAACTACAAAAAATGTAAAAATATGAGAAATAAAAAATCGAGATTCGAAATACTTACAGATATTTTTGTACTAGATTCTCGTGAAATTCTTCATCAGACTCATCAGAGTAAGTACCGCTATCAACCTCGTTACTTGAATCAGACATATTTTCGCGACCGCTCAAGGGATTTCTATATTTTTTAGAAATATTTGAATTCTATGAAATCCCGATATTAGCGAACCGAACTTAGCGCGCTCTTGTAATCGTACGAATGAGGGAGCGTTCGCAGGAACACTATTTTATCTGCCCCGCTCATGGCTCAGCGAGCGGCGCCCGCCCGTTTCCACCCCATTTTCGCGTTTTCAAAATAATCTATATCGTATATTAACACTAAAAGCGCTTGAGTGTCACATGGATAAATTTGAATTTGAAATATAAAAATAATCTATTTTTATCCGGATCAAAGCCACGAGAAAGAACAAATTGAATATTCTGCGAGTGAAAAAAATTGAAAACTAACACGGCAAATAGCGGAAACAGCTGCGCAAATTCAAATCTGATAACTTATTTATTAGTAGGTACTGTCTCATTAAAAAAAACGCTCTGTGCGCAAATTACTATGTGATTAGGTGTATAAAATAATAGAAACATCTTTGTATACACGTAGATCGCAGTTCCCGTTATGCTACTTTCGGTGCAACTAGAATACTTACAATTGTTTACACATAAGGTAAACAATTTAAATAAGACTTTTATTTTTAATATAGTCGAAAACAGAATGTATTTTCAGTCTGAACGATTGAAGTGGAATTGTACCGTTGGTAATTTATATTCATTGTTATTAGCAGTGTCTTGAGTACTTCCGGACTTCAGAGAGTCCTTTAAGCCGTTGATCAATCGGCGACGTCTTAAGAACTTCTTACACTGACCACCAGTATCTCCACCGACCCGTGCTGGAGCAGCGCGGTACAGTATGTTGTAGCATGTATATTCCTATATATCATATATATTCCTGTAGGAAATCTCAATTACAAGGAGAAATCCGCACTAGTGAGTGTTTACAATGAAGTTAATAGTTGAAATATTTTATAGTCATACTTAATTGACTTCTTTATTGCAAGTCTCTATCACATAATCACGCCGAGTTCTGGAAATCACAGTATCATTATTAGTCAATGGTAGTCATTTTTTTTAAATAATTTATACAAATATTATACAGAAAGAGTACGAATATTGCGAGTTTGTGTATGCGGAATGTAATATTCGAAACCACGGCACCTATTTGAATAATTGGTTTACCATTTGAATGGTACAGTAGTCTAGGTGACATAGACTATATATATATATATATATATATATATATATATATATATATA
>PDGT01000018.1:2876296-2984284 GCA_003671415.1 Megathymus violae
CCGAACGACTTAGAGGCGGACCGTTAGTTATTCGAAATTCCCACATACTCGTATTGTTTTAGCGCAAAACTGGATAATAAAATATATATATATATTTTAATACAGTGATATATTATGTTACGACTCTTATATTGAGTTTTCATTTTGTTTTTTTAAGTAACCCTATTTTATATTTACAATTAAATGCATTTGTAGATTTTCACAAAAAATACAGGTATACATTTTCATTATATAGGTGTTATACAGGTTTACAGGCATACATTGTTCCAACAATTTGTTGCACTTAAAGCTTTAATTGAGAGCGGCTTCGTGGGTACGAGGCTTGCAACCCACCCATGTCGATTAGTATCGGTAAGTGGTCACCGTCACCCATGGATATCAGGAAGACCAAAGGTATTATCGATGCATTGTTGGTTGGCCAGGAAAATAAATCATAATAACAAAAGTTTAAACACTCAAACCCTCGCACTAGGATTCCCTGTGTTGCGGGTGGCATGGACACACACAAATATGACATTACAAACACCCATGACCCGAGAACAAACATTTATCGGTCCCATAAATGTCTGCCCCGGCCGGGAATCGAACCCGCGACCCCTTGCTCGACAGGCATGATCACTGCCAACTGGGCTATGGAGTCGTCTAAATGAGAAGAAATGAGAAGCAATAAGAATAAAAAGAGAACTAAGTAAATGAAAAGAAGGTAAGAAATGTATGCGGAATAGTACATTAAAATGGAACCAAGCGTGCTATAAGCGCTGAATGATTTTCTGTGTGCGTCCTAGTAGGCGTGGATTTATTAGATTATACGTAGAGTTAATTCTTGAGAGAAGAAGATATTCGCTATATTTCACACTCCACTGTATAAATATATATACGTATATCACATCGTATATAAAAGTTGCCAGGTACACAAGATACATAATTATGCAAGTCTTCTGAGTACATGTTACATTTTTATAGCAACAATGTTCTAACCTATTTTTTCGCGTCAATAAATTAAATTTGATCCGAACCTGGACTTGTTGCAGTTGAATTAAGGTAAGTTCTACAACATTTCGCCATCACATCTAGAAATGTCAACGGGAAGCTTAAATTGTGACAAAATATATGCAAGAAAGAAATAAATATACGTAAGAACGGTTTCAATATAAAATAAGTTATTGATTTTACACTACATGTTACATTTGTCACATTTGCTTGTCACAGGAACAGCTAACAGCAATTATTTTTAACCTATAGGCTGCCGGAAAAGTTCGCTTGTTTGTTAAAGTTTGTTTTGTAAAATACCGAGGGAACAAGGGAACGGAACGGGAACAAGAATCTAATCCCATATCCCGGGATGAGAAGTTATATAACATTTTGACCCATCATGTTAGTACCAAATATGCTAATAATCATGTTAATCTCTTCTAATTCGGAGAGATAAATAAAAATTCTAAAAAATATGTTTAGGCCTCTATACCGATCACAAAGTCGACAGACTAAAATTACCAAAAAATATTCGACGTACGGATTCGACCCTGTTACATTTTTATTTTTAGTTTAAAGAACTAATAATATTTTAAAGTACATATTATATAGTTTAACAATTTACAAACTTAATGTCAAATAGAAAAAAAAATGACATGCATAAGTGTATTTACATCATACCTAAACAATATTGAATTTGAACTTATGACAATATTTTATTGTTACTTTACTTTTATAACTACTTACTTTCAAAGACACGAATTGCAACATTGTATATAATCTATAGTTATTTTAATACACACCAAAAATAATTATAAAATTTAAACTAAACTAAAAATAAATTAATAAATTAAATTACTGTATATAAGTAGATCCTTACGGTGCAAAATACCCAAGGCGCTGGCAGCATTTCCTCGCTGTATAACAATGCTTATACGCTGAGCGAAGGCGCTTCCAACTCTCGGGTCGCGTATTTTATCTTTCACCTTTTTTATTATTTCTCGGAACAGATAACGAGCATCGTGACACCACGGACCAAAAGTCACGACTCCGAAAGCTTTGAACAATATCTAGAGATCGAGAATCGAGAGAGAGTAAGGGAGAGAGAGAGCGACACTCCCGTACTTTTTATGTTGATTTTCTATACTTGTTTTTTTTGTGAACAATAATTTCAATTATGTCACAAGGTTATTTGTATTACGGTGGCATCAGAGCAGAGTGTAAAGTTTGTTAGACAATGAGGGTATACATGACTTGTTTAATTAAACAATGATTATAAACTGAGATAATATCTATCTAATATATAAACTTCTCGTGTCACAGTTTTAGTTACCATACTCCTCCGAAACGACTTGACTGATTTTGATGCAATTTTATATGTATATTCAGTAGGTCTGTAAATAGGTTGTTATCTATTTTTTATACCCTAAGTGATAAGGGCGGTTCACCCCAATTTTTATTTCTTAGACGAAACTTTTTATTTTTATTTTTTTATGATTTGTTTAAGGGTTTGATATTGTTTTTTACTGCAATTATTATAATTAGCGATATATAAAATTATAATTTATATGGCAAAACAACGTTTGCCGGGTCAGCTAGTTGTTTAAATAAATCATTTAGCGCCATACCTCAGCCCACCGCTTTAGCGATATACTAAATTTATCTTGTTTCAAAAACTAGCGATTTTTTTTATAAAGCATTTGAGGATACCCTGCGAATGAAATTTAAATAAAACAAAAAAAATCAAAGTTTAAAATAATAATTAATTTAAATTTTGCTCAAATTGACGACTGCAGTTTCTGATACAAGCACGAAGCCTTTTTCTTAAGCCAGATCGAGTGACTCTCCCTGTGAGCTGTTCTCTTATTTTGTCAGCAGCGACGATGATGCGTGACTTTAAATCTTCTATGGTATTAATTGGTGTTGTGTACACTTAAGTTTAGTTTGTACACTAAAGTTAGTTTGGTGTTTCCAGATACTTGGTTTTATACCAAGTGATTTTTTCTAAATTTTAGAAACTTTATGACTTACTTATACCTTGTCGGACAGGTATTGAAGTCAGTTACTTATTTATGTGCTTTATACGAAAATTTTATCAATAAAATTTTGTTTTACGATTAAGTAAAAATGAAAGCATGACGCCTTTTTTTTACTATCACGACTTTTAAAGAACCTGGTTTAAAAGTTTTAGACTCTAAGTGATGACTATTATTTAATTTTAATAAAACAATGACCAAACAATAACTATGTCATAAAAAATTGTGTAGAAATAAGTAAAAACAAAAATCATTGATTTTTTTTCCTAGAAAATCAGGATTTTATTGAGAAATATTAAAAAAAATCATAACTCTAGAACCATTGATTTTTGGATAGAGTATTATAACATGGATTGATAGGATATGCGCTAGACTTTTGCTCCTCCAGATCTTTTACACGTTTCCAATCAACCTGTATATAATGAATAATTTATATGGCAAAACAACGTTTGCTGGGTCACCTACAATATATATTTAATGTGACTAATTCGTAAAACATTTTTATGTAGATATTATTACTGATTAAAATATTAATCTTTTATGGTTATCATCGATAATTTACCGCTTCTATGTAACAATTTAATTCACGAATTTTTTTAGATGCATGATATTCTATTTAATTTATAACGGGAGTAGTTTAGAAATTTTGGATTTTACAATTCACAAATCATGCATAGTTGTAACCTTTTTTTATTTTTAAATAGAATTATATGACATATTTTTTAAAACATCACTCAACTTGTTTCGCTAACTCCCAAAAGTACCAGTCTCCTTTTTTTTATTTTTATGAGTATCATTCAGGTACGTTGTCCATCATACACCGAGAATTAATTGCTTGTATCTGATATACAGGCACTAAACTTTAACCATGAACTCCCAGAAGTTACTGAATTTGAATTACTTTCATTAGTATCAATTGGGTACTTCAGACATCGAGATCCAATTAATAAGCCCTGATGACGCAGAGGCAGTTTCATAAACATGAGCTCTAAGGAACTGCTGACTTTGAATTAGCGGATGGTAAGTAATGTTTTTCCTTTATTCCTACATGTAAGATGTAGCAGCTCTCCATTTCCAAATCTGAAAAGTTGGTGCCCAGGCTCATTGGATGATTAAAATCAAGTACTTACTTCACATGCAAAATTTTTAATCACTATTGCGACACAATAGTCAAGGTCGGATGCAGCCAATAATATTAATACTACTATCCATTATTTAAAATCCATAAAATCTTTGACATGACATAATAAAAATTCAATATTCAAATACAATAAAATTCAACAACTAACATTTGAAATCTGGATAATAAAACAACACAGGAAAAATTTCGCAGATCATTCACACGGGCGAGGACGGTTCGTATAACAAAAACAAAGTAAAACGGAGATATTTCGTTCCGTCGGCTTGTGTCAACTTCGGGTGCGGTCAGTGGATGGATAATATGAATAATAAGAATTTCAGAAATGTGACGGTTTCGTTTATCGTAGTATGATAACGGTAGTTAAGTTATGTCGACACTAACATCACTTCCACTTGAGTAGAATCGGCTTGCGTGATCGAGTAGGTACCTTCTAATACGAGGAGAGACCCGTGCCCTAAAATGGGCCATTGATGGATTGTAGCTGTAGTAAAACCAAGTGAATCTTTTTCTTAAAAAATCCTTTAACCGATTTAATAAACGAAATAATACGAAATACGTTTCTTAAAGAGCTTATGAGGTGTTGGGCCAATAGAGATAGTGAAAATGATGGTGACAAAAAGTTGTTTTTGATGTAAAAAATATTACTTCTTAGGAGCACACATTAATTTAATCAATTATATCAATCAATGAAACAAAGACTAAGTTAATTTATGTAAAATTTGATTCATCCAACCGGACTATGGTATGCTTCAGTGAAAAGCATCACAAAGGTAACATTACAAACACACTAATGTAAACTGAAGTCATAGTATTCGCCCAAGCCCGGGATGAAGTTGACAACGACAAGATACAAATTGGCGTGCACCACATCTGTATAACAACCAAGAATGATTTTCAAGTTTGGTGTGGCAGGATCATTATTCATATTTATTTTATTCTATAAATATTCACGATATATTACAAATGTCATATAGTGCGTGTAAAACTGAACCATGCTGGTCGTTCCCAGTTTTTTTATCCCTTTATTAAAGGGCTGTTTTCATCTCAGTAATTATTACTGTATTACCAGTCTACCATAATTACTTAAATGAACTAAACCACGAAATTGTGGATGTGTCCGATTGATGTTACAGCTTATTAATAAGTCTTTTTGATCTGATTTCAGTACATTAAAAGAGCGCCTCTTGCAGGCGTAACGAAGTTTGACCCTAAAAAGTGTTTTACGCGTTATTTGTATGCGACGTTAGTTCCATGTTAAAGCAATTGCTTGTCGTCTGAATTAGTAGATTCACCTCAGATGTAACGTAAAGCGTTTCTACATACGTAAAATCGCTTACACACACAACTTAATAAATAATAATCTCGGAGTCGAGAGTGAGAAACTTTCAAAAACGTTTACCAAGGGAATATTTTCAAAGTTACAAAGCATGTGAGGACATAATATTCCATATGTATAATATTACAATATTAATATAATAATACATATGTATTATATAATATTACATAATATTATATATAAGCATGTAAGTACCTAAATACTACAAAATATAGTGTGTTTTAACTACATGGAACAGTTCCGACATTAGTATAGCCTGATAAAAATAATAAATGCAATATACTATGTGTACATATAATGTTGCGCAACATGAATATATGTACAAGAGTTATTAAATAAAATCGACTATATATTCTGTGCAAGCAACCGCTATGGCGAGCGAAACACTAATTACCTAGTTCCTAGAGCAATCAATTAATTAACCTTAAAATTACGTAATGCTTAAGCACTAGCAAATTAACAAATATTTATCAGGGTACATTTGATTTTACGTGGTGTGAGTGTGTATATGTATATATGTACTTATATAATTTAATGAAAAATGGTTTCTTTTATGCTACGTAATTATTATTGTATACTTTTATTTTAATAAGTTCGATTAATAAAACAGTAATAATAATTAAACCTTTTGAACACATTCAATAATAATAAAATGTGCAAAGTAATTAATTCTAGGATTTTACATAGGAAAGCAATTTTCTTTAATCGTCGAATAGAGGCTCCTTCATAACAAGCTCCGATAAGAAAGAGGTTTTGCTTTGCTGCTTTGAGTTCTAACGCCGACGATTAAATTCTTTAGAACCTTGTAAAAAGCTTTTAACATGTCTAGAGCAAGCTCCAATAAGCAAGCAGGAAGGAGTAGGAACGAAAAATAAATTTTAATACAAAAATGTAATAATTGATACAGCGCATTTTATGTTCTGCTGAAATTGATAAGGATGATGATTTGATGATGATTGATGATTTTATTGGCAGCTGAAAAAGTTTTTTTTGGAAAAAGTTGAAATTTTAATTTCGTGGAAACATTAAAAAATATTTTACCAACCAAACCTTTAAAAACATTTAAGTCTTTGAGAATATAAGTGTAAAAACACATCACTATCACTGTTTAAGAAAACGGACCTTGAATCAAAAACGAAGAATCAGTTAAAAAATAAAATGTCAATAATCCATGTAAATAATAATAATAATAATTTAATATAATAATACATGTAATACAATAATTTTAAAGTAATTTTAATTAAGTCATACTAGGCTCCTTTGGCTTAGGTTACATCCTAACATTATAGTGTTACATTGATTGCTATATTTGTAGTAGGTATCAGTATTGTATGGCACTAAGTATGGTGGCTGGCGGTTTCAGAACGTTAATTAACATTGACAAATGTAATCTCTCACCAATTGGCGGTGAAATCGTTGTACTTTCGGCACTATAAATTAATGTTATCACCGTAAACTGGTGTATGACCATATAATACTGAATCTACTAACTCGTAGCAGTAGCCGTATGACTATTGTAACACTCTCAGAGATTGTTTATAAATAAAATATGTTTACAACATTATAAGCGACCGAAATTTTTATTCATTAACTAGCAAACGTCCTCGCTTCGCTTCGCTTCGGAATACGCTTCCTTATTTTATATTATATTAATTCGCTTCCTTACGCTTAAAAATAGCATGAGCATTGTTCTGGGTTTTTGTCATTCTGTGGATTAAAAATACATATATTAATTCATAACTTTTTTATTTATGGACGGATTGCAATGAAACAAACTTTAAGTTTTAAGTGACGCTTACTGCAATACATTAGTGAAAACCAGAACAAAATCGGTTAAGCCGTTTTTGAGATTAGGGGGAACAAACGCACAGACAAACAGACAAAAATTCGAATAACTATTGTTTTGGGCTCTTTGCGTTAATAAAGGCCCCTTTTTGTTTTTTTTTTCATATATCGTTCATGTACAAAAATCGATCAGTTAGAATTTTATTATTAGTATAGATAAAAAAAATTCACCTGTCACATAAACGTCGGCTTTTCACCTATAATTGTACATATGGGTATGATTTTAAGCACATTCTTCTAGAATAGAATGAGCTTGCAACCATCAAACAAATAAAACACGTGTAATATGTTTTATTTTTCGCTACAGACATCTCTTAAAGGTAATTGAGATTTGAAAACTCATTAAGCTGAATTTATTTGCACGATAATTGCAAATTGCCGTATTTAATCGAGGTCTTAAAAAGAAAAGGCTATAACATATTTTTAGTATTACTAAAGGAAAAAAAAATTAAAAAAATTTAAAATATTTAGGTTTAGTGGTGCCGTTGCCGGTTGTCATTTGGAAAACTTGTAAACGTTGTTAATAAAGAGGTGTTCTTATTATTTGGAGGTAGAAAAAAAATTACATGTTCATAAATAAATAAAGAAAAGCAACAAAATCAAAATATAAATATACCTACGCATTATATATTTAGTGTTTTACAGTTATTTCTAATAACTTAAATAAAGTTATTTAAATTATTTTTCTTCAACCTGCAGCGGAAAACACTATTTACAAAAATTCAAATACAAATTCAAAATCATTTAGGTGTTCTGTAAATACACTTCTGCGCGTTATTTTTTCCTTCTACTACTGTCTCGGCGAACGGCGAAATAAACTCCTCAGCACATCTTTTAAAATAAAATCTAATTGTACGTACGTATTTAACTCGGTCTCACCTTATATGATTTGCCTTTGTTTGTTCTTAGCATTTTTATGGGATCTTGGAATTCTTATATACGAGGATACTCTAGTTTAGTTATAAAATAGGTGTCATGTTAAATATTTGCGTGTTAATTAAAAAACCTATGCTAATAATGCATGATGCTTTTCATGCGGAAAAGGAGATGAGGACAAATTTTTGTGTAAAGAGTCTCATTTCTAAATGGTTTCACGTAAGCGCGATTTTACTACTTTTTTACTCGCATTATACTGAATAACGCGAATCTGTTTCTTTAATTCTTTAGGTACCCACAAGGTTTAGCAAGAGCGGGAATCAGTGACCGTTAGTAATGAAGTTGTTCTGAAGATTCATTAGCGAACAATTCTAGCTGACATAGTGAGATAAGTCGATGAGCTTTGTTGGAAGCTTTCGAGTGTCTAAGAACTTGCGACATTGGGCACTAATCCTGGTTTTGCTTCTGTACCGCTGTGAAATATACTGACATTTTCTATGCATTTCTTAAATCGTCAATTTTCATCGATTATAAGTTGGCTCTTAACTGCTGTACCACTTCATAAAACCTGTATCTGTTACGGGTGGTAACATTACGCAAATAACTTTCACGATATTAAAAACAAATGGATGATTCCTAGGCATATCTCATATGAAAAGATGAAGGCATGAAGTCGTACAATTCTTGCCTACCTTCCGTCTTTACCAATTCAGGGTCCCTAATGAGGCCCTTTGCTCATATACTAAATCTTATTCGAAAGGGACATTTAAAATCCCCAGCCCAAATGTGTCACTTCATACGTGAGTTAGGAAGATTTGAGGTTGTTCTGGTGTGAAGTACCATTATACCATCATAAGTATAACTACCTTTTCCTTCGTAGCTCATTAAATAGTTTATGTATAGACAGATCAAGAACAATGAGAGGAGTGTAATCGGTTCATTCCATTCTTCAATCCAAGCCAACACCAATGCCCGCGATGCACCCTGCTAAAATTGGATGACACTATGACGACATATTTCGCCTTTTAGAGGTTGTTGGATTTTGTATCGTAAATTTAATACTTAAGATACACGGCGGTGGTACTATTTATCTTCTTGACTAAAATCCTTGCATCTATAAATCAACTGTTACTTTTTTCATTGGTTTTACTGTTGTTGTATTCAACAACAAAAACGGCCTCTCTGCTCCCTACTCGGCTACACGGTACTCGGTAATGCGTATGTGAAAATTTCGAGGGTGGCATAATAACCACTTACCATCATATGGCTCATGTGATTGTTTACCGATACCTATATACATGATTTTGTTTTTGTGGGATGCTCTGGTGCAAAATGGCACTTCAGAAGCTTTAATTCTTTTTGTTTACTATGACCGGAATAAATTGCTTGTTGCTTTGATTAACATCATCCTTTGTGCACTTACAATAAATACAAAAAGTGTACCAAAATTCTCGATTTCTACACTTTATGATTAAGATATAAGACGACCCCGCAGCGCAATTGGTATTGAACCTATCTGCCGAGCAATAGGTCCACGTTCGAATCCCGAGTAGGGTGGATATTTATGTGGCATATAAACGTCCATGCCGCACGAAACACAGTGTGTGAGTATGTGAAAGTTTACGTTATGTATAATATAGATACAGGTATAAACTGGATGGTATATGATAAGAAATTATTTAAGTATTAGTAACACAAAGCCATGTTCCCTCATTAAAGTTAGACAATTTGCCGCAACTGCCAACTGCGATTGCATTTTCGAATCCCAAAGTAATAAAGTGGAGCAAGGAGAAGTACTTGATATAAAACAGACAGCGAAGTGTTCGTTACGCTGGCTTCTTAATAATAATAATTTCATTGGTATGTGTTCCCTTTGTTTTATCATATAAAATACAAGTTTTCCTCTTAACACTTATGGTATTGAAATAACAAACTAGATTTAAACGAGTTATCAGTTTCCATATACAATATAATATACTCTGAAGCCACCTTAAATGTATTTATGGGCATATAGCATATAGCATGAAAGTATTATTGGACTTTTTGAACTCTATGTAGAAAAATGGACTTTCACAGGCCTTTAATTTTTTAATCACGTTTGTATTCATTCGTACTCTTAATTCGTTTGTGCGAAAATTAAATAGTCAATTTACATTGCTACTATGATCAAGACCTCGATAAACGAAATCAAAGCTACCAGGAAAATTATTAATCTATTTTATAAAGAATTTGGGTCAAATATGACAGATTTCAAAGAAACATTAATTACGTTATTGTTCTTTACTTAATTGAGATATTAATTATTGCAATATAATAAATTTCAAAATTTATGCAGCTATAGGTTTTATAACTTTATGAGTAAAAACATACTTTATGAGTATGTACTTGGAGTCAAATTCGACCCAGTGTATAGGTATAAAAATAATGTAGACCAAAATCTATTAAATATGGCATGACATTTTGGTTACTTAGTCATTCAGTCACAACCTATGTCTGGAATATGTAACCCTATACAGGAAAAAAACAGGCGACATAAAATAGAAGACATACGGGATTACATAAACACTTCCGACTCGGGTTAGCCCATAATCCAACCATCATGTAAAAGTGGGTCTCCTCAATCACAAGTTATCGTGCTCGGAAGAGGGCTGCTACCAGGTGAACCCACGCTATTGAATTAAATAACACATGAAGGAGATATTATGCGCGCAAAAAGAATGATTTCCCTTGCTTTTGATCGCCCAATGTAATTATATCCAAAGGTATACTTCCTCCTCGTAAGTTAGTCGCGACGTGAGAAATGCTCTGTTGAACTGGTTATATTATGTTTTAAAATAATTGACCTTGTAATGAAAGCAGAGTAATAGAGCTCCTTTATTTTCTTGGTTTGATGCAAAGCAGACGGCATGAGTACGAAACTGTCAGATAAATTTCCCTTCTTCACAGTTTGCATTTACTATTTAGTTATATGTATATTTAAATAAACACGTACCTTATACCAATAATCATGTTACGAATGAATGAGTAATGAACTTATTCAAATATCAGCTTACTATAACACGTTATTTAAAGCGATAAGCTTGTAGCTACTCAAAATTAAAATCGGGAAGTTAATTCGAACAATTTGTAAAAAAAAAATATAATTTGCATGTTCGCTATCCAATTGGAGAGTAATTTCAAGATTATAATGATGTATAACGCGCAATTTTCTCATTGATCAGATTTTTTAACATCATCATCGTCATTATAACCTACATTGTCCCACGGCTGGGCTGGGGTCTTTTCCCAAAATAAGATAAAAAAGTATTTTGTTTACCTTTTACATTATAAAATACGTATGTATTATAATCATAATCATAAAAACTTTATTTCGAAATCTATGAGGTTCTAGGAGGTACATTTGACATTGTTTAGTGGGTCACATATATACATACATATATAGTATAACTCTCGAAAATAATAGCACAAAAACCATTTTGTTCCGTTGGTGTGTATAGATTCAGTGTAAAGTTTTCATTGTCAACGCATAGCTGGAACTTTTCATACGAACTGAGGGTATCAAATTTCCAAACTCGGAGAATCAGAATATCATAAACTATTAATTGGCGCAGCGGTATGGAAAAGAAAGAAATGCCACATTTTGATGCATTGTTATTATTTAAAACCATAGTGGAAGGTATTATTATTGTGTTGTTCAGTTGTACTCTCTTGTTCATAGTAAATATAGGTTTTAATGTCCACAATAATATTCTGTAGTTCTGGTTCTTTGATCTTCATTTATCTTATTTTTTTATATGGTTTGTGAAACTTTTACAGATGTGAAGCGGCGAAACGGACGGGTTTATCTTTCATTCGTCCATTCGTTTTTTCAGGATGGCAATTTGATAACTATGGATACCTAAATTTAACCTATAGCTAACGCATTAAATAATTTCAAAGTGGAATGTTAAGTCTGATGATGACATCTTATTTTTACAGAATCTTAGCTTATTAGACATCAAGACAAGATCTCTGATAATGGATTTGATAATTTTGGAAATGGTAGAATTTGGGTCAGCGTGTTTATCCCATAATATGTCAATTTTATTAAAATGGCAGACAGAGTCTACAGATTTATGTAGTAGTATAGATATTAATTATAAGATATTAATAGATATTAATTAAGATAGAGTTACCTTGCATTGTGAAGAGCTTATGGAAGTTAGTTGATATAATTAATTATTAATGAAAATGATCCTCAGGCACAGAACAGTTTGAACAACTCGATGGAAATAAAAGGAACGTCTTTACGTCCCTTGTTGACAACACTCTTGTTATCACTGGTCTGTAGTTAATATTTGGTTAGTTAATATTATCAAGTATAAGAAAGAAATCATAAGCAACGCATAAAATACCATCACTTTTAAGTGTCAGAAAAATTTTATTGTTATGTCGAAAATGATTTGCCCTTTTCGTGGACACCAGTATACACTACAAAATGTACTTCATAACAAACTCTAGGTTGAGAGTGTTAACCAGTATGGTATAAATTTTAAGTTATACTGCCAGTAATTAATTTAACCGAGTTTTTCCGTTTGAAGCAAGGTAAAGGCAAGCAAAGCGTTAAATTCAGGAAAAATAAAAATAATTTATTTAAAAGTATAAATTGCTATAACTGTATTAAGGAAATGGTATTTTATTTATTTAACATCTAACTGAAATGATGTTTTTTTTTATTATATCTTTCTAATCTTAAGCGTAAATTCTTGTTTTGCACCAGCTAATACATTATTATTTTATTAATGGACGGCCTATTTAGGACACAATATAGGAATGTTGCATTTAAAGTTTCACTACAAGCAGTTATCCACGCAACCTTGAACAGCACCCGATATTGCTTAAATTTATCGATTACTTGCAATCGATGTATGTCGTTGGCATGAGCGCTTCATGAATGATTCAAAATCCAATATGCCTACGTGTTCCCTCCTGGCTCTGACACGATCGTTATCACAACTCGGTGACAATGGGGAATCGTAGATTGATTTTGCATTTAATCGATTGATGACAATAGACGCGTTATGGAAATGTCGGGCTAAGGTTATTCACATGAATTACTCCAGATTTTGTGTCGCTTACGTTTAAAATCACCACGGCAACATTGATTTACTCTTACTTGGCTGTATAAATAAGTAGTCACCCAGTTCTATTACATTCAGATACCGCAACATTATTTACATCTTAATAAGGTACATAATACATTTTACCTGATATTTATGTTAGCACCTTTACTGTGTTCAAAGCCTGGAACTAAATCTATTAAAATTTGTCCAAAAATAACAAGAATCTATAATTAAATAAATAGTACTCACCGCGCATCTTCAAGCTCATAAAACATGTCTTTGGATGAGTCATGAATGTAGATCTTCACTCTTGGGCTGTCCATATATGCCATGGTGAGCTGCTGGGAGAAACTCCTTACGAAGAGAGCCTTTACGGTGTCAATAGACGTAATCTCGTTCGGCAGCAGGGCACGCTTAGTCTCATTTCGATATTGCAAGAACACGAGCCCTGCAACAATGAATGTGAGACTACTAAGAAAAGTAGAACCTTGGTCCGTCTTTTAAGAGTATCATTTACCAATAAGATAAAATAATTATTTGAAATCTATCGGTCTAGTGAGCAGAGGAATTGCCAGGAACACTATTATTGTTCGATGGTTCGGTGGTTCCGCATCCGCATAAATTATATTCAAACTAGAAACTTGTGGTTTAGGCTGTCTACCGTCGAGTGGGCTAATTTAATAAGTCAAAATTATCACAATATAAAGGTGGTCTTCTTTAAGTATGGTGGGGATCCGATGATGGGTTCCAAAGATGAAGAGTGGAATTTTTTAACGGGTAGTAATAAATGAGTCGTATTTATGTATGTACAACCATAACTCCGCTGTTTAGTTAGTTCATAGTTAGTTGTTCATAACTATATTAACACAATTTTACCTAAATCAAAACATTTAAAGTACAATTAAAAACTTAATAACCGTGCATTATTATTTTTCCAATGACACGACATACCGCGACTGGGATATTTTTTAATAAGTTTCAAATACATACAATACGTTCTGGCAAATATGAAAAATATTTATAGAACAATAAAATTTCCCTGGTAGGTATCTAGCCGCATTGTTTTCAATGGAAGAACAAATAGCTGGATTGTACGCATTTTATATGAATTTGTTTAACTCGTACTTTGAAAAGATTATGCCAAGTCCTTCAGCATCAACTCATTAAAAGATAGGTAAATTAGTCCAGGTGAAACTAAAAAATTACTTTTTGGGAAGGACTGATGGAGCTACCACAACGAACGATGGAATGAAAAATGAAGAAAATTTAATTAAGGAGTCGGTTGGCTGGCCTTAGAATTTCTGACTTTCGGATTCGCCATTCATTTCGCAACAAAGTTGTTTTCACGCGGACCTCGGAATCTGTTACGAAATTATTGAGAGTAATCCTCCATGATATAGTGCTGAAACACGGTTCATGGGCACTATTGACCGCGTAGCAATCGATAAATTTTAAAGCGTTTGTTGAAATTTTAAATTTATAATTATTTATATATATATATATTTTTATATAATATTTTTGTTTGAATAGACAGATTATAAAATTATCTTTTACGATTAACTGTTACCAATACCTGTAACTCAAGGGCCTCTCGTCGTAATCTACGAGTCCTGAAATAGTTCACTAGGTTACGCATGTAAGTTCATTGCAAAATTGGTCAATATAGTAGCTGACCCAAATATTGAAAGGCCGTTCATCGTTCAAAAGACTTCTATAATCCTGAATTATTGCTACCTAAGATTACAACCGGAATAGATCGTATAACGTAAAATAAAGCAATTATGTCATATATAACCAATTCTAAAAAATTGTTAGGAAACAAATTGTCAAAAGTATAAATAATATCTTAATTACAATTAAGTAAGACAAGATTTTAAATACATATTAGAAATGAAATAATGACCGCCGTGTGTTTTGTTAGAGCAACGTTATATTAAATTGTATTTCGTATATTTATTGAACACTGAATGTACGTTAGTTGTTTATAGCGAAATAAAATTCATGTACGACAGTAAATGATAATTTTAAATTAAATTAGAGGAATGTCGTTCAAGGGGCCGGAATGTCTGCTCTGGTACGTACGTGTGCTTTGAAAGTTCGTAAAAATTTTAAGTTTAAAAATAAATTAACGACCTCGTAGCCCAATCGTTATTGACTCATCCTTCCGAGCGAGGGGTCCGGATTCGATTGTCGGTCGGGGCAAATATTTATGTGCACAGATAAATGTTTTTAGGTCGTGGATGTTTGTGATGTCATATTTTTGTGTATCCATAGCCCATGACGACCCCGTAGCCCAGTTGGTAGTGAACCTGCCTGCCGAGCGAGGAGTCCCGGGTTCAATTCCCGGCCGGGGCAGACATTTATGTGACACATAAATATTTGTTCTCGGGTCATGGGTGTTTGTGATGTCATATATGTGTATGTCCACGCCACCTGCGACTAAGGGAAACCTAATGCGGGGGTGTGAGTGTGTAAACGTTAAAAAAAAATATGTAAAAATTATCGCGTCATTATCGCGTCAATTTTTTTTGACCTTTAATCATTTTAGCGTATTGCACACAAAAGGTGTGTTTCGATAAACTCGCTGAAAGTACGAACTACACCTAGAACTCATAACCAGTGATTGGCTATCATGTAACTACAGTATACAATTTGGCCATTAACATTACTTAAAAACCTTAAAATATTTCGACTTAGTTCGTGCTATTAATACTGTATGATAGTTTGCAGTACACGCGGATAAAAGCTACATTCTATTAGGTTGGGGAGAAAGTCTTTTCGCATTTTTATGAAAATTCAAAACATTTTTTAATAAAGTTTTTTTAAATTTAACTAAAGCATATAAGTACCATTTTGTTCGATAACTTTTCCATCTTGCTATAGAAATTCTGGGGTTTCTGATCAAAAAACTGCGTCAAGTAGTTTTGGCAGTCCTCACGTGATGTTAACCTGACACTGCCTAAAGAATTCTGAAGAGACCGAATCAGGTAGAAATCTGAAGGTGCAAGGTCCGGGCTGTACTGTGGATGCATCATCATCACCCAGCCAAAGTCTCTTAGTTTTTGCTGAGTCGCCAAAGATATGTGAGGTCTAGCGTTATCATGATGAAAAGTCACACCCCTTCTATTGACTAATTCCGGCCGCTTTCTCTCAACTTCTTGCTTTAGTCTCATCAGTTGTTCCCAGTAGAGTTCAGAATCGATGGTCCTGCCTGGCGGTAACAGCTCATAATGAATGATGCCCTTCCAATCCCACCATACCCACAGCATCACCTTGTTGGGAGTTAACCAGAGTTTCACCACAGTCTGTGAAGCCTGACCGGCCTTTGACCACGACCTTTTTCGCACGTTCTTGTCGTACGTGATCCACTGTTCATCACCAGTTATCAGCTCCTTCAAAAATGGTACGGTTTCATTACGTTATAATAAAGAATCGCAATTGAGGACACGGTTCATGAGGTTTCTTTCAGTGAGTTCGTGTGGCACCCAAATATCGAGCTTTTTTGTATACCCAGCTGTGCCCAAATGCGTTAAAACTGTTTTGTGATCAATTTCCAGTTCTTCAGCTACGTCGTAACTACTGATATGCCGATCTTGCTCCACTTTTTCAAAAATGGCATCCATTTTATCCGTGACAGGGCAACGTGCATCTTTGACATTAAAATTTCCGGATTGAAAACGCTTAAACCAATTTTGTGCTACTCTCACAGACACTGCACTAGGTCCATAAACATCACAAATTTTTTTCGCAGCCTGCTTTGCATTTTTGCCTTTTTTGTAGTAAAATTTTAAAACGTACCGAATTTCTTCATTACACTCACTCATCTTGGCAGTAAGCAAAACAAATGAAAATCACACATTTTCCAAATTTTAATTTGTAATTATCTTCTTTAAAATTTAAACTTTCAATGATATTAAAACCGGCCAGATGCAAATGGTATAGTCAAAGAGATTTTATTACAAATTCATACATACTAAAATGCGAAAATACTTTCTCCCTAACCTATTAAATTACTGAAATGTCCATTCATTTCTATCCGTATTTTAATGCTTTGTAATGAACTAAGTACGACAGTTCTCGAAATTGAAGCAAACCATTTAAATTTGTTGTTGAAATGTTTCGTGAAACTGAAATAGGAGTACTGAAATAGATAGAAATATAATATTAAAACAAGCAGTACGCTCACAAGATTTTCAAAGAGGCGATACATACACTAATGTATACATGGAAATTATAGGTTCTGTTCTATATAAATACATATTTAAAAGGCAACAGGCGGTATTGTCTTAAAATAATCAACAGACCAATACAACCAATAACTAATTGTAGAGATTATACCAATTTATTTATTTCTATATATAAATTGTACGAGCTTTAGTGATATATAAATATATTTTTTTTTCAAATTGAACGTTATTTCATGATTACGGTCAACTAGAGAAACACTTGTTTATATAATTAAGCTACGTTGTATTAATATCCGGAAATCCCGGATGTGTAAAGCCCAAATGGAAATAGGAATAAAAGAAAAGAACCCAGGATAGTTGCAGCAGTAATAAAATAATAGGGAGAGGTGAAAAATGAAGTTTGATACGAACAACAAGTTAAGGCGACGTGTAATAAAATATTCCTTGAATCTAATGGATGTATGTGTCACATCGTATGGATACTGATAGAGAATTCCAAAGTAAAACAGTGAATCAACTTTTGTAAAAATTTTGTAAAATTCTCTGGACCGGGATACGATACGTTTCAATTGAAACACAGGGCAAGAACTGGTGGAATTAGTGTTACTATAGCTCCTGAAGCAGTAATTATAATAATATATAAAACATTTATTAAAAGTTTTAAAGTTAACAAATAGCCATCATTCTCAGAAGATTGATATAAAATTTATCTTCGTTATAAATAGAATTAATGAAGTAATTATAAATCTTTTGATACTTGGCTATCATTTCAAATCTATAACGAGGCTGACGAGAACACCTGTTGGAAAACCTTTTCAATCGCTTCGTCCCTGCTGCGATATTTTTACTGAACATGGAACAATATTGTTCAAGTATGATCAAGTACTTACTTAATCGAGTAGTTATGATCGAGTTAATCAGGCAAGTGTAGTCAAATGTAACGGTGCACAATCACGTCTTCTCACTATATACCAATTTTAATTAAGATCGGTCAAGTCGTTCTCTAAACACAGTACAGGGAAGCTTAACAAATTTAGGTATAGAGTAGTATCGATATGTAATCTCTGTATTTGTAAAAATACAGATGTATTTATTTGAAAAATAAAACAAAACTATTTAGATTACATTAGTCGGAGCGCTGACAAATTATGGTTACCGCCATGTAGAACTAAGGAGCGAC
Organism: Megathymus violae; assembly: GCA_003671415.1. Lineage (NCBI taxonomy): Eukaryota > Metazoa > Arthropoda > Insecta > Lepidoptera > Hesperiidae > Megathymus > Megathymus violae. The sequence continues at coordinate 2,894,972 of PDGT01000018.1, forward strand.
TATGTAATTCAACAACAAACTTTAATAGATTTGAAATACAATTTCATGACTGGTTAGTAAATAACTGCTGTTATACAGTTAAGAAATTTGTTTAGATATTTTTTAACCATACCACTGACATAAAATTCATCACATTGACATTGGATTGACATAATTATATTCACATTATATAATTATTGCTTATATTAACTCAGTTTATTTATATATTTATTAATAGCATACCGCCCTCGCTTCGCCTCAAAAAACAAAGGCTACGCCTTCAAAAACTGCACTTCACGCTTAAAAATAGCACTTGTAATGCTTTAGGACTTGGTTTTTCTCGTTCTATGAACCAGAAATATATTGATTTATAACTTTTTTATTTATGGACGGGTTTCGATTAAACGAACTTTAAATATTATGTGATACTTACCGCAATACATTAGTGAAAACCATAACGAAATAGGTAAAGCCTTTTCTGAGATTGGTGCGCACAAACGCACTACGTGACAAAAATCCTAACAAACATTGTTTTGGGTTCTATTGTGTTTATAAAGGCCTCTAATAATAGTTTTTCTCATATATCCTTTATGTTAATGGCAAGTTTACAGTAATCAATATCATTCATGATATTATTACTTACAGTTATTTGTTCAGAAAATTTAATAGTTTCATACTTAATACCCATTCGAAATTCATATGAGCCTCAACACGGAATTTCATTACTTTCTATTAAGTTCGATTCGGTTCTCGGATTTAGGTTCGACGACAGAGAGCCAACTGAAACCACCACTAATTAGAAATCGAATACCCAATTAGGTATCATAATTTTGTCATTGGTTGCATCGCTTCAAAGCGAAACATAAATTAATATTTCTCGATAGAACTAATACACGATAGTACTATATAATCAGGCGACATTTCAATATTATAATATTGCAATATTCCAATATATTGACAACACGTGAAATAGGATCAAAAGCAAGCACAGACGCGATAGTTGATTATCGACCATTGAAGTTCTCTGAAAGTGATTGCGTGTCTCAACATTGTTAACTTACCTAGAGGTCTTTCTAAGGTCTTGCTAGGTGTTCGTACAACCGGGAGAGAAGAGCGTTGCTTGCCACCGCGGCGGAATCCCGTAGACGCAGTCTCCACCTCCGACATGACACCAGGGTCATCGTCAAAGAGTAAGGCATTGTTTGGCGGTGGGTATCCACGTTGGAAGGGCGGCTGTGACAAAAAAAAATCTGTTAACGTACAATACGGACATTTCTTATTATAACATGTATCATTTGAACTTTTTTTATAAATTTATATAATTTAAATGTTTAATATGGTTCATATATTTTATGTGGTACCAAAGTACGACAATCGTGAGTATCAGTTACTGTTAAAATTTATAATGTCCACGATAACATAAGTGTGAGAGGTTTTTTATTAATTTGGAAGTAGCAATCTGGCAAGCAATCCACCTACTGTTATGTAGCCACCGCAACCCATGGACATTTGTACCTTAAAAAAAAATATTGGGCTTATAGCTAAAATTATCAATGGTATATTTCGAAATTACAAAGATAAGCAACTTCGCTTGCGGTCCGTAGTTGTATATGGGTGTCCGGTTCGTTAAAATGTCTGTTTGGTTTAAGGCAGTAGTAGTAAGCCATGTCGAAGGCCAACAAGCGGTGCAAAAATTTCCGACACTCGAACTTTCCGCACAACCCTCCACGAATGTAGCAGGGTAGTGTAATACGAATTACTACTGTTAAATTACGAGACGTGGCCTGTGACCTGCATTGGCAAGCTAATGAATTGAAGCTATTGAAGAAGAAGAGAGGAGGAGAATTACAAATATCTTGTTAAATTGATAATAATAATGTTTAAATTAATCCGAAAAAAAAATATTACAAATTTAAATACGCAAAACAACAAAAAAAAAAAAGATAATACAACTAAAATATAGGGAACAATTTTCTTACTCAATAGTGCAGTATACATATAGCTAGATACTAACTCTTAGTAAAATGTATGACATAATATTTGTGTAGTCATCAGATCAATATATCAATATTACGTCGGGTGAAAGGCTATGATGTGCTTTAAGCGACATTTTGGGTGATATTGAGTTATATACATATTCGGAATCAGCAAATGCGGCGAATGAACCCGGATTTGTTTAAATCGGAGCACTCTGTTGGCGTTTGAATCAATACACTTTTAGGTGCTCTACAAAGTAGCAGTGTTTTGTCCAACGTCAAATTTGCATTTCTTTTCGGTAGTGTATTTGAAACATACTGTAATAAAGACCCTAGATATAAGCCAATTTACCTTTTCTAGATAAGTTGAATAACGATTAACGCTTTTTCTTTATTCCTCTTTTTTAGATGTAACAAATCATTTTATGTTACACGAGTTACACTGTGTGATGTCGCTTAAATAATTATTTTGTCACTCAAATACAACATGGAATGTCGGTTAAGCTCTTTTAGCTTTATGTATTTTCCACTCAGTGTGGTACTTAAACCAAGTAGTCATTTTGTTTGAAATATTATACTAAAATAATAATAACTGCGAAATAGTGATTAAATATAATAAGAAATACCTTGAGATTAATTCTACTTTGATTATCATTATTATACTGAGTAAATTCTTAAATTATTTTTGTTATGTGTATTATTCATGATATTTTCAATTTTACATGTCGTATAAGTAATTTAGCCTGCACGTCTTTTTAATCTCAAATGGCAGTTGAGAAAAATAGCTTCCTACTATTAAGTTTGCGCTACATCATCATCATGCTTTTTGGCTTAAAATGTACTGGAGAGTTGTTTAAATATTTTGTTTTGTAGCTATGAAGTCACTTAAATTATTTTTCTTTACTTCAAAAATAAGAAGTTTAAGGCAATTTGTATTAATGTACAATTATTTTTGTGATTATAAGTCGACTTTATTTTGTGTAAACATCAATAACTTCATGTTTTTAAATGAATTTCAATAACGTGTACCCCATTCAAGTAGAAAGTAGTTTTTTTGGTATGCTTCTTTTTTCGAAATTTTTAAACTTTTAATTGCTCTTCTGTAAAATTAAAAATGTCGCTTAAATTAAACAGCCTTTCACTCCTCGATTGTATATTGAAATTAGCTCTAGCGAAGGCTTACAAGCTTTCCTTTATTTAGTTAGTTTTGATGTACTCTAATGAAAATTATTTCATACGTTTATAGAAAGACAATGTTTTTCGAGGGATGCTAAGGAGAACTTTTATGTGAGTTCGTACGTGAAATGAAGTGCTGAGGTGGTAAAATCGGTTAAATTGTGACATATTTAAAACGACGATAAACAACGGTAAAAGGTGTCCTGTACATCTGTGCATCGCAGAAGAATAGCGTTCTCATCGCTTTCAGTTTAAATGAGTATGTTAAATTCTGCATATTTTGTCTTTGACTATAAATATTCCAGTCATAAGATTTCAGCTGAGTGGCATTAAATCTTGATATACGAGTTTAAATTACAAATAAGACTTCTCATTGTACGTTTAAAGAATAGATGTTATTAATTTCTTGAATTACTTTTGTACAATCGAAAACATAGGAGTGAACCAATTATGTCTTAGTCACAAGTAATCTTTTTTTTCTCATTTCCAACTTCTTATCTCATAAATGACGTATAATTGCTTCAGTTAGTACAAAAGGCATGGAGGCGCAGTGGATATAATTAGGTTATCGATTACCAAATAACAAGCTACCGTTCCTCGGTCACGTGTGTAGGCATCCGTTGCATCTATAGCCAATTATTGGCAGATTAACTGTCTAAGTGGTTAGATCTCCAATTTCAAATCGATCGTCTTCAGCTGCAATTGAATTAAGTCGTGAACTGCACCCACTATATACTCTCCAATTTACGAGTATAGTCTTTATCGCGTCGACTTCAATTATTGACAATATTTTAATAGCAAAGAAATCACTCTATACAATTTAGTTAGAACACGTTACGTCGAATGTCATGTCGTCATACAGATGAAACGTCATCCTGTGACGCAGCGTACACTGAGTTTGGGCTGATTTCTTTGCTCTGTATTGTATAGTATTCGATTGCGTACTTTACAATAGCTAAAGCCTTTACATAAATAGGATTTCTTTCTTTCTTTATCCTCTATTATAATGAGCGGTACTGAAAAAAATGAACTACAAATATCGTTACTATACATGCTGTAAAAAGTCCCATTTTACCAGCCATGAGGACTTAACGCTAGTAGCAGGGTTATAGATTCACCATAATAGGTATCACGCAAAGCTTCGGCGCTTTAAAACTAATATCTTTTTCATACATTTTTTTTCTTTTTCATCTCAATAATAATTCTATTCAGATTCTTATCGGGATATCTCGATAAACTCGCACACTCTGGAACGCTGATTGATAGATGGGTTGGCCCGTATTGCTGAGGATTCACAGAAAGTATTAAGTAAGTAGCAGGGCAACAAATGCAATGCATATTTGTATTTATTTCATCGCTAGACTTAACTGATTAAGGTCAAATTCTCAAAACATATTTGTTTTGTCGAAGTCATGGTTCCTATCTTATTCAACAGGTGGCACCGTAATCAATTACGGTTAATCCAAACGATTCCAATGTAGGTACATAGAATATGCGTATAGTAAGACGATTAATGGGCGAGGGAGCTGATAATATATTTTCAATTATATATAGGTGTGTCTGTAAACAAAAGAAATATGCAAACTAATGCAGCCAAGAATTCATTTATGTTAATATCTTCTAAAATTAATTTAGTTTAATATAAACATTTTATTAACACATGATTCCACGGTAGCTATAGCAAGCAAGAAATCCTTAAATGCGACAGCAACTGTTTCATCAAAAGTAACATTCTAATAATATATTTGTGTGCAATGATCTATTACGATTTGAAATTTAGTTTAACCCAATAATTGAGTTAACAACTGTTACAATCAGCTTTAAAGGACTTAATTCCATATTGTGCAACAATTTAATGGTTTGCTGTATTTAAGTGAAAAATTAACCTTAAAATTACTAAAAAAGTACAGTACTCTAAACAACAGAAAATGTCTGGACTGGTGAAACGTTAGTGCTAGAAGATCCACGAAGCACATACACGGACATCAAGTAAATCCTAGGCCCTAGTTTCTGGAGCCTTCACACCATGTTGGAGTTTTCATATGAACATGTTGGAGTGAGAAAGCTTTGTTGTTGTTTGATCCCCCATTTGCCCTCCGAAAATGAAAAACAGGCTCGTGGAAATTGTTGCCGTGGCATGCGTTTCAGTTTAGAAAACGGGACATAAAGGATTTTACCATAGATAATTTCTGGAGACCAAACATGAATCTATCAATATTATCGGCAAAATAAAAGGCAATCAGTAGTGCGGGTCCTCTCAGGAGGGCTGTTACTGCTAAAATTGCAAAGACTTCGCAATATATACAGTATACAGCATCGTTCAAAACTTTTCACGGTGTGCGGGAGAGAAGATCAATGGCCGCCGGGCTTCGAGGAATCATGCTGTATCACTATAACTCATAGTCACATACGTCCCGTTAGTCACGTACGTACATCAAGAATTAGAAATAATTTAGAAATTATTTATTGAAGAATCCAATGTTGAGACTCTAACCCAACAGCCCTGACTTAGCTCCCTGTGATTTTTTTCGTTCCCAACAGTTAAAGGAAAAATAAAAGTAAGTTCCACGAGCGCTGAGCCAATACGAGGGCAACCAATAAAGTAGCGTTTTCTGATTTATCGGCTCAAGATTGAATATAGCGTTTAAAGTTAATAAATATGAATGGAAGTTTTATAATAGAACATTCTCATTACTATTTTCCAAATGGAGAAGATTATTCATTGATATGAGAAAATATGATATATATATATAAGCTTAAAATGTATAACCTTCCGTCAGTATCATTGGGTGCATGGTTATTAATGCTAATTTTAAGAGTTTTTTGAATTAATATATGGTTCTTATATCTTTGACCTTGTTTAGTAAATTGTTATAAAACTGCGCTCTTTCAAATGTAACATTTATTTTTCCTTACAACGTTCTTTGTGGTGTTAAATTAAGTTACCTTTATTGTGAATTATATAATCCCTTATTTCAAATGCAATATCTGATGGAGTTATACCAGTTTTGATTTTGTAAATGTATGTTTGATAAATATAAAAAAAATATTATAGAAATTAATTGTACATTTGCTAATCGGAATGTGATAATCATTTTAATATGATATTCTGGGCAGCCTGTATTTGTTTTAGATTTTGTTTCCGCCGCACATCCCCAAATCCCTATCAAATATTCTAGGTGTGGATTTACCAATGAGTTATAGATTATGAAACTCATATTACGTGAAAGGCGAATTTTCGCTCTATCTGTTCTAGCCAATGACGGTAGTTTAGATCGCATGCGTTCAATATGTGCCCTCCTCGTGCAATGCTTTCTGTGCGAAGGCTTAAATATTTGTCATGATCTGATTTACATAAAGGAATATTCCATTCATGGTCATTGGAGTATTTATCAGATTTCACATATTTTTTGGCTTATACAGTTTTGAATTTTGTTAAAATAAGCTTTTACCTTTTTTGTTTTTTGTTAATTCATAAACTCTAATTTCAATTGGTTATCGCCCTCGTTTTTTTAGTCAATTCCATAATTGATAACGATTTTTAATTTCTTCTTTTAAATTTTTATTATTTCAGTTTTCCATGGGAAAGTTTAATGCTTCAACTTTTTTTATCTTACTTTTATTCATATGTGATTTAATGTGATTTTTTTAATATTTCAGACTTATTGAGCTGTTTATTAATTTAGTCTGCCGTATATATATTTTTTTAATTTTTGGAATCTATTACTGTATTATGTTTTCTTGCCTTAGAAACTTGCTTACTTTTACCAAATTCGAAAAAAAATGTGCACGAATATGATATAATCGGCCGTATTGGGGCGGCCTAAAATACTCCCCTCGATCCCATGCTGGCAGAACACGGTGTCGTAAGAGACGATAGTAGCCAGCCTGCTTCGTGGTAGGGCTTCCCGTAAGGATTATATTAGCAGTATTATTATTAAGTCATTAATATTATTGCTGGTATTATTATCTTTTCGTGAAGCCTGTCTGGCCAGCTACCACCCTCTTGCTTGAATCAACCGCCAAAGGACTAATCGTGTTTCTTTCTTCTCATTTCTTGGCCGACAACGCATCAATGATATCTTTAGTGTTACTGATGTCCATGACGGTGACCACTCACCATCAGGTGGCTCGTCTGCTCGTTTGTCGGCTATTAACATAAAAAAATGCAAGAGTTCATTATCTTCATTTGAGAATAAGAAGTATTAACATTCTAACAAATATGATCTAAAATACTACCACTTGTATGGGAAGCACTTGTGCTATATCCGTTGTCTAACCTGTATATTTTATTAAGATCAAATAATATATTTTTATATTTGGATACTAAACCTTTCCATATATCCTTTGATGAATTAATGTTATACTATCCAAAAAATATAAATCTCTTTTTGCTTTCCGAATATGTTGAGTACATATCTAATAAGTTTGTAAATCGGTGTCTCCCCGACTTATACACTAATCCGATATTCATTGTACAATTATGCATATGCTTACTCAAAAATTTATTCCGCCTATGTACTTTTCTATGATAATAGTATAAGACAAATTATTATGGACATATGTAGAAACACCTTCACCATCTACAAACGGTTCTATAATCGCACCCTTACAATGAAAGTGACTTAACTCAAAATTCCTGAAATTCCAGATTTTACTATAAATTTACTTAAAAAAGCCTACTCTAAAACCCCATGGTGAAAAAGAGCCCGAATTATGAGTGAGAAAGGGAAAAAGGGAAAACCTCATACATCAGTCTCTTTACATTTACTCAAGACCATACATTTTTGAAAACATTCTTCGTCGTTTCCCATAAATTGCAATTTTTGAGTTAAGTCCCTTTCATTCTAAGGGCGCGTAATTATAGTTCACTACTTACCTACTACACTGCAGCATAATTGCAACGTTATGCACAAGCAATAACTTGCAATTACTTTTGACAATTCCCACACCACTAGTCCTCTTTCAATAACAACTGACGATCGATATTTAAATATAAACATTACTGGGAATCTATATCTTTATTGTGGAAAAATCTTGGTAGTAAACATTATTCATTGGAATTTTATGTTTTGGAAATACGTTGGAAATATTTGGTGAGGAATATCAAAGTGTGAATGTGGTATCATTAAGCTTCGAAATAAGGGTTTCTAAAAGTAAACGGCTCTCTTGAAATCCTGCCGTCTTGTGACAAGCATAATAAATAAAATCGTAAAAGAAGTGTGTATACATTACGGAAGATATATTTTTTGGGCTTATGATGTCCTAATATTCGGAATTATATACTCGTAAAGTACAAAATACATTTTGATAAAATACAAACAACCCCTTTTAAATGTTTCACCTGTGTGTCTGTGTATCTGAGCTGTCCTGACCGACTTTGTGGTACTGGTTCTGATGATGACCACAGCCGATTTCCACGGAATATTTTACATCAAATTACAGACCTAGACAGACCATTTCTCTAATAAGATGTTGATCGACATCAACATCAGGTCCATATTATCATTGTCGTCATCGCCACCGTCATAATTTTGTGATGATCACAACATATTTATTCCTTCATTAAGTAGCGTTCATTAAAAAGCAAGTTTAGAGCTCTAAAGTTCAATCAACTAATTACATACGAATGTGCAATCATATTAAGCAGATATGAATAAAACTTATTAGTACTTTAATTCCCGAAACGAAGCGAGGGCGGGTAGCTAGTTTATTTATAAAATATATGTATTTATTTATATTTATGGAAGATTTCGAACGTGCCGACGTGGTGATGAGGTAATCATTTAACTGGCCTGTTGAAACTTCTTTATTAATAATATTTTGTTTTGACTTATATATTTTAGTATTGCTAAGTATAGTTATGTATAGTAATTACTATTCTTAGAAAAAACTCTAAAATGACTATTGATTTAACACTATCTATTAAGGAGTTCCATTGATTATGTTCGCCATATTTATAGAGGACCATCTCGCTAGTACATATATATCTTCAAGCATAAAAAGAGTTACTTAAATCAGTCTACAAATCTCGGAGAAGTTGGTGAGCACATATCAAAGTAGATACAACACCGATCGATAAGTAACTTCCTCCGTTTCCACGTCTATGGTTAGAAAGCGGGGTGTGAACTCGCTCATTAGTAGCCTACATAATACAGAAACATTACCAACAGCCGTGCCATGAAAGTTACGAAATATCTATAGATGCGAACGCCAGTCTATTTAATGTGCATAGCAGAGAGGTCATATATTATGATGATAAGTGGTCAATGACATCCATGGACACGTTGAATCGCTTAAGAAGTGCAGTGGAAGCTAGCTAGTCGGGTAAACAATCTTGCCATCAAATACATGATGATGATAGGATAAAATTCACACTTGCGACTCAGAAATACTTCGTCCATTATTCAGCACGATTGATGGTGCCCGTTACATCCAAAAATAAACTTTCGTTTAAGGTTTTGGAGAGTCAGTAATAAGTCAATCCCCAGTTTCCATCTTGACCAGCAGCGGATTGGTGACGTCTTTAACGGACGTCTATAGGCGAGGGTAACCATTTGCCCGTGAAGTACCAAATCTGCTTGTTTGCTGGTTATTTATATTAAAAAATATATATGGCGCAGGCACCAAAAACTGTGAAACCCGAATTAATCTTAATTAAACAGCAGCAATAATAATTTTAAATAAATTTTTACATTTAAAATCCGACATTTAAAATCCTAAATACAATCTCCTTTAGCAATTACCAAACAGCTCAGTGATATAATCTCGATAATGATTCATTATGCTTTACAACAAATTTTATAAATAAAATTCGACACTCGATACTTGACTCGATACTCGATTAAAACAATTGGCTACAGAATCCTTTACGAAAATTAATTTGAAAACTACTAATACTAAATATCACGGACTATCCGTAGCTGAAGCCTAACAAACTAAAGGGCGGTGGGTGCTGAATGAGTGTCCGATGTGACAAAATATCATGAGCTCATCCATGGTTCGGACGGCACGAATGTTTGGTCTCAGTAGCTATCTTTACATACGCTATGTTAGATGTCGTTGGTGATATTATTTTAATTAATAACTTTATGAATTTTTTTATATATTGACATTGAAAAATGGAAAAATATTTTCAATTTATTAATTGAAAAATACTGTTATTTATAATTATTCTACATTAAAATACTTACGTACTGTGATTTTAATTATTCATGCTGAAGCGATAAATTTATTTAGTTTGTAGTAGTTTAATTGTTGCCACGTTGCCGATGTTCTCCAGCATTTTAATTCCCATAGTGTACCAAAGTACTTCACTTGTTAACCAATTCATAACTGGATCTGTGTTGTTAGCATTAACTACAAAACATGCTTAATCTATACCAATTATAAAAGTGCAACACGGTCGAAACTATTAAAGGGTCGAACATATTGTGAGATTTATTTTTTATGTTAACAGCCGACAAACGAGCAGACGAGCCACCTGATGGTAAGTGGTCACCGTCACAAATGGACGTCAGCAAGACATTTTTTTTTTTGTTATTTTTGTCAATCTGGGTTACCTACTTATCGGAGACTAGGACTGGCCACTTGGTGTACTAGAGTAATCGTAACATATGTCTGTTTGTATTGCGAATTATGGTCGTCAACAACATTGTGGTGTAAATATATATATATATTACCAGGACACTGTGTATATTTCGTAGTAGCTCCAGTTTTCCTTTACTACTAAGTAAAATTCAATATAGACATTAAATTGCGAGCCTTTAACTGCTTGGCTGCATTTATTGTGATAAAAAATCCGTTTCTAGTTTATAGGCCTAGAAAATCTTGACTTGTAAAATAATTTGGGTGTGATTTGTAAATTTTAAGGCGTAGGTTTTCTGAAGAAGTTACTTTTAATTTATAAATGTTCCTTTTATTAACATTATTTATTTAAAAAATAATAATACGAATCAGCACACTGTATCGTTTCTTTATTCAAATTACATTTGTATGTACTTCAGATACTTTAATAGTTTAGAGACACTGGAAAATTTGACTTCATTTATTAGTAAGTACATATAATACTTTCTAATGATAACAATAAATATTTACATAGTATATTCTATGAAATGGAATAGTAACTGTAGTTGGAAACGTTTTCAATATCGGACGTTACCTTGGGGCTCATCTGTTGGAAAGAAAAATAATTTATTTTTAATAATTTGGTATGAACATTTAATTATAAAACTATCTTAGTTAATTGGAATGAGCGAGGGGAGGCCAAAATAAATAATTGTAAGCCAACATAAGAATGAATAAAAAAATATGATTCAAGAATGTCAGAAAAATAAAAGTAATAAATAAATAAAATTTTATTATACAAAATAAGTAACAAGTATGCAATATGTGACGATATCATAGTATTGAGAACATTTAGGTTGTAATCTACATTTAAATTAAAGTAAAACCTTGCACATTGATGCTCAAAAGTTATGTAGGTACTAATGTGAAATTAATTATCACTAGCTCCAATATTCAAAACTGTCAAAAAATATCATCCATGAAATCTGCTAAATAATACTAGGCAATTGTCCTCGAGTCGCAGGTAGTCTTTCTTTTTTAGACGAAACGTGAAAATCGTAGAGTAATAGTATTGATGAATCAGATAAATCTGGTCATTATATGATTTTATATCCTGTGTACAACCAAGTCTTAACAAGTTTTTGTTAAAAATATATTTATAATTTTACCAATAGCAAAATGTAAAAAACGTTATTGTGACGATTATATATTTCCATTATCTATTTACTACCAACGAGAATACTTGCAGGTTAACATTTCTATAATTACTTGTAAATTTATCTGAAATCGTTTCTACGACTATTTTGTATATCCAAGGTAAAAATAAACAGATTTTAGTAAGAAAATACATAAATAGAAATTAAGTATTTTATGAACAATATTCATTTTATTTTTTTATAAGGTTTTGTGTTTTACTCAAGTATTATACTTATACTGAGAACCTTGAATAAGCGATGGCTCAGACAGAATACTAAGAAAGATTATTCAATAATTATAAAATAATATTAAAAAAAATCTTCTATGAACATACAGATGTGTAATTCTGAAACATGAAGTCGAATTCTTTGTTAAGACGGTTATTTGTTCTATATAAAAGTTTTGAATATTAAATAACTATTCATCTAATAATATTACACGTTTCAATATTATTAAACATCTCATAGTGGGAACAACTATAGTTTTATATAAATAAAAGTCCGGTGCAAATTAGAAAGCAATTCGATTATTTGTAACGCTCATGAATCTGTTTTCAATGTCTACAAATATGTACCTCAAGATGTTTGAGTATTATGGAGATATATGATATACACATGAGTATGATGGGATTATATGTATGATCGATGTCCTCAATTGACCTCATTTTATTTCAATTGGAACATGAAACACAAACAACATGAAATTTTTGAATTTTCAAATTTTCGTACCATCTTTTCGTGCGTTGGACGAGGATGGTTCTTGAAGTTCCGCTCTGATGATTTCGCGCACTTCCAACCGCCAATTAACGGCTCTCTCCAGGGCCTTGCGATTTGCGATAAATTAAAGCTGTTATTAAGTATCACTGACCTACATTTCTATTCTTGGTCAATAATACATTTAGTTACAATACCTGGTCGTATATTGACTGGCAGCTTTTGATATTGGCCCCACTGCCATAAATATTTATTAAGTTAGGCCACCATTTTGCAATCTATATGGAATAGATCTCATACTAAATTTTCCGTATAGTGATACCACAAAGCTTCCCGAATATCATAACAACAGGTTGTATCTTATAACTATACTTACTAAGTAATATTTTAAATATACAACAATACAATGTTATTTATTTTTACGGAGATCAGTAGTGGCTATTTAACATCAGGTGGACTGCATGTCCAATTGCTATTTCCATGACACTAAAAAAATATTTCAATACAGCTTAGATCTGCTTTGTGTTTGTTTAATGCTTTGATCCGAAATCCGATGTGACGACGCCAAAAGATTTTTTTGAGATTCAGAGTTACTGTAAAATAACGTACATAATCTCTTTAAGGCGTGGACACTCAATATTCTCTCCGCAATCTGCTTGAATGCATATGCGTGTAGACGTGTGTGTTACTATAGTAATGAGTTATTGACAACTGTGTTAAATATACTATTTAACTCACCTCCATATCATGCTGCGTCGATTCTGAATGGTGCGAGCTGACGTACACGTGTTGGTTCCCGCCTAGGGTATGCCGACGAGGGTCTTCCCGGCGCGAGCCACGGCTACGCGAGATCCCCGAGCCGCGAGTCGTCTCGCCATCCGACAGACCGCCTGTTCAAATAAATATGTTAAGTGATATCTCCTGTATGTGTTCCTGCAAATGACTTACAAGGTTCCGATCAACTAAATAACATTTCCCACCCTATCCACTATAGACTACTTTATAAATATTAGCGTACTACTGAGTAACTAACGTGATAAGTTTGGTGGGCAGATATAATTTCAATTTCGGTTGACTACGTCCGAAATGCCTGATTTGTTACACTATTTGAAAAGTGTTGTAATAAAACTTACATAGGTCACTTATGTAATATTCTACTAAATATAAAATATTAAGAATCATCGCCACATATCCTGTAAGTATATGTTTTAATGTGTTACTGTATGCCAAGGTATCGACGTTATTTTCCAATGTAAAACTTTCACTAGTTTATTGATGTATCGAAATATGTCAACAATATTTGTAAGAAGCTGTATCTTGAAAAAACGAAAGGATTTTTGTAAAACAAAATCTCAACAGAAAAATATATCTAAAATAATACAGAGTAAACTTTCACAAGCAGATGCTATGCGACAACGATGGAAATAGATGGTAATAGATGCAACTTATAATTAATAAATACGAATCGATGGTACATGATAATAATGTGACATCGTGGTTGCTTCAAAAAAATTTATAGCTTTATAATTGTAAATTTGTATCTTACGGGACCTAATTTTATTTACGTACATGTTAGAAGTCAAATTAACAATAATAGTTAAAAGTATGCATCTCTGGCCAAAGCAGCGACACTTGGTGAAAATACTGCACGGCATAACAGGTTATATAAAGTGTAAAGTGACAGAGTAGTATCAACATATATGATATTGAAATGTTAGAAGTCAAATTAACAATAATAGTTACAAGTATGCATCTCTGGCCAAAGCAGCGACACTTGGTGAAAATACTGCACGGCAGAACAGGTTACATAAAGTGTAAAGTGACAGAGTAGTATCAACATATATGATATTGAAAGTTATGTGACGACCCCAGCATACATTATAAAAAACATTACTAAAATGTCTAAGCGTACATTAAAACCATTGCTGATAAGGAGCGAAATTTTATATATTAGGAATGTTTCATTGGAAATAATTAGTGAAGTAGGACAAAAATAAATACCGCTCAAAACGAGATAGGAAATTAACACAACATTTAAAAATAGGGCACTTCGTAAATAAATATTTTAATGAATTCACATAGAGCCCATTGAAATAACGTAATTCATTAATAAGTAAGACAAAAACCAAACACGGCCGCTAAGCGCAAATCAATCTCGCGAAAGACCAATAAAGTACTCGCCAACAATAAAATATTTATATAGTGAAGTATGTATAAATTACTTTGCGCATTCAACAGGTCGCTAAAGGCAGCTACAATTCTAACATAAATTTGATGATATGATTAAATTTTTTACCGATTACTTACATCGTCTTACCCTGGTACCACCGTGAATTGGGCAAAAATGGACACAATAGTCAATAGGATTAGTCCTAACACCATATCTCGGCCGAGCCGGTATATGATCTAGGACTAGTCCAGGGGGCGGATAGTACCAGTGTCGGCGTACCGCGGGCAGGGGAAGTGCCCGATTATTAAGCTCAAATTGTTCGTTGGCCCGAGCGTTTTCAAAGCGTCTCTCGTACGTACCGCAGCAGCAGCAGAAGAACTGCTTGATGCACTTCACCGAAAAAAAGATCACATCTTTAACATAAATAAATATTATACGTATAATGTAACTCACACGTAAAATATAGCCAATCCTATGAAAGTAATAATTCAAAAAGTAATCCTAAAATATATTTAAAAATCTCAAAACTTTTACACTTTTGTCTAGATTAATATTTAATAGTGATTATAAAACGTACGGTTATAAATCTGAAGGCCATTATATGGATTTATCGACTCTGGTTGGTCCTGCGGAGCGACGACTGGGTGTGTGAGTAGCGCGCAAGCGACTAGCTTATTCTTTGATGCCTTCCGGAAACCCTGACAAACGCCGTTGCAAATATAAGGCACAAACAAAGTATTATATGAAAAAAAACCACTGAATTCGCAACAGCAAAAAAACGGACTGCTTCTAGTGTGAGCCAAACTACGACTAGATTGAGTCTGACTCGAAACAGTTGCTTTGGAAACTACAGAGCTTAAACTTCGTTACAAATTTTGATAAAATTTATGAACGGTAAAAAATTAATTTCTTCACTAAATAATATGTACGAATATACAATTGATATTTCTTGTAAGTATCTTTTGTAGTTAACATTCTAGATCTGCGCTCACCTGAAATCACGTACCGTTGTGTAGGCGTACCAACGTCTTTGCGCCGTTAGCAATCTCTTAAACTGAGTAGTAACTAACGATGTAGTTTAGATCACTGACACAAACATGTAGTAAGCGAAAATCCGTTAATTCCAGAAGTTCCTTCAAAAAACGTCAACTGATTTATCACTTAAATAAATTAAAATTAGATTTTAGAATTAATATATTTGATTGTTATTTTATTTATTGTTAAAATACCGTTTGTTAGTCGTATTTGCAGGTGGTCGCTTAGTTGTGAAAAGGTAACGATACTTCATGGATATAAGATTCAAAATGGTATGCTCCGCGATCGACCGTATCGCGAACTTGGCGCGAGTGTAAGCGCGCTTGCGCGATAGACTTCAAGGGGCAGTTGTGAAAGCTGGTATTTATTTCTGAAAGTAGACAATAGCAACTGCAATTTGTATTTTATATCATTATGAATCTATTACGATTCAACGGTAACTATATTTTTGTTTGACTTTTGAAAATTTGAAGTTGGATTATTTAAAAAAAAAGTTACTTCATGATAGATGTGTGATGGGAATTAAGGCGGTAATACCTAGTGTTTTACAACGCTCAGAAGTCGATTATTACTGGCAAGTTCCATGCCAGTGAAAAAATGATTGGGGATTTGCTGGGGGGTTGGCTATAATTAATTCACACAGGAAACTATTTAAGAATTAGTGAAATAAGCAGTTGCCCGTAGCTCCCCCACTTGTTATATACGTTTTAAGTTTAAGGTTTCGTTGTTTAAGGACAAAAACGCAATCTTTACCATTTTCTTGTGTCTGTCTGCCTGTATGTAACTGTTATTCTGCTCTGACATTTAGCATTATATGAATAAAATTTCAAAGAAGAAATTTATTCTGTCAGCTGTTAGACAATGCTGAAGCAAAATGCATGAAAGCTATGAATGTTTTCATAAACGACATTATTGAGCTTGGAAGTCATAGAAAATGTGCAAATAAGTCATAAGTTATTTAACTTCAACACCATACCTAATACAAAAATTTGAAAAGTCTCTACGTTTGTAACACTTCATTGTAGCTACCGCTGTCGTATGTATTATTGAATTCACCGTTTCATTTAAATTTATATACAGATCAAAACAATATGTAAATTGTCGTTGACCTATTTAAATGGACCATAGTCATGCACAAATAATAATAGGTTGGTTTCTCGATGGGCTAGCTCATTTCGTAAGAAACTTTTCGAATTTTTTTTTTCGAACTCTTGGACTTTTCGAATGAACTTATTCCAAGTCAATAAATACATTTACAATCATTTGAAATCCATTCATGTGAACTACCATCGAATGACGATTCTGTCAGTGATCATAAATATTCGTTACGTTATCCCAAAAAATTAAAAAAAAAAAATCTGATAAAGTCTAGCTTCCGCTGGGAAAAACACCCCATAACGTTTTGCAACTCATACTATCTTCGCAAGGGATTGAATACGTTCACCGCGCTTATTTTAAAACATCTCATTTAAAAAACGTTTTCTTTAATTCGATTTCTTCTTTATGATGATTTTATAGTTATTGCCGGATGTTTGCTGGACTTCCAGACGTAGCGTAAAATTAAACGTCAATACAATAAAATGAAGAGAATTTCACAAATTATTTGCTTTACATAGTTCAGAATTAATGCAATTCTCAGTAACATTCCCTGCCAGTTAATCCACGTGTAGGCGAGAATTTTTTGCCACGTGAGAATAATCGCTTAGTTGATTTCACGACAACAACCCATGATGGTGATTTCCATGTGTTAATATGATATCTTTATTATTTCAAAATGATATGTAAATCAATCTATAGTAAATAAAATTAATAAACCACGTTTTTAAAACGTAATATAGAGGCAAAATACTTTCTTTGAATAACTCTGTGCAGATTTCAATCTCCATACAGAAATGTATCACCTAAGATTAACAGTAAGGACGACAGAATGTTGTTGTCAAGGAAAAAAATCACATATCGATTTATATTACGTCCTATAAAATTGATGTATTATTAATACATCGGTTAAGCAGCAAGCGTATCATGTTTCTCTTGTCTGTATCGAGTATTGTTATTATGTGTGTATACTATTGTACTCGTATGTGTCATATTTAACTGCCAAAAGTATATTGCCTTACATATTGTCACTTATAATAATTAGTGTCTATTTTGCCTCTCATGATTGAATAAACTTTGATACGAGTACCGTGGTACATGCAAAACACAAGGAAAGTTTAATATTTTTTTATCGTTAGTATCTACAGGTGACTACGACAAATTAATGTTGTTTTGCGTGTTTATTGATTGTTTTTGTCATTAAATATATATCATTTACAAACCATAGTAATTTCCAAAGGAGAAGTTTGAATAAAAACAATAGAAGTTGATTGAACTGCTCATAGCTCGGTGACTTCTGATTAGGTAGGTAATCAACTTCGTAAAATCAGGTGGGTGTGTTTGGGGTTAGGTTTGGATGACTACTGCTGAAAAAACAATTTTCGCTTCCATACTTTAGGCAACTTTAATTAAATATGTCAGATAGAAAACGTTGAGCCACGATAATACGGAGATAATATTCCACAGTAAATATTCGATTTATTTATAGTTTATAGCTTAAGTATAGTTAAACAGTACCTATCGGTTGAAACCATCGCCTTAAGTTAAATGATCACACAAGCAATTTGAAAAAAATTAAAAACAAAATTAAGGATGTGGCCACATTTAGCAGAGCAAGTGTTGCGGAAGGTACAACTTTTATATTTTTATGAGACACCGCAACCGGTGATCATGGTAGAGACTTGCTGAAGCTATAGCGTAGTTTGACTGTCGAAAAATGTTTCTAAAAACTTAGAATTAAATTTTCAATTCCAAGACTATATTGGGAACACAAGAATATCTCGTTTTAAGATCCTATCTGTGTCATGTTACTAGGGTTGAACGTTTATCATATCTTTAAATATCAGATCGCGTACTCTATTCTGTACAAAATTCAGTTTAAACTACATATGTTGGTTTTCGGGGCAAGGTGATTACTTATTCATGGACACCTGGAGCACTGCTCTACATAGATATATTAATAGTACCTTGTGTCAGATAGAACAAACACCTGCCTAGAAATTACCTGCCATACTTCGAGCAGCTACAACTTGGACTGCAATGAAGATATCCACATCGAATTACAAATACAACGATCATGCTGAGAGAGGACAGTATACAGTGATGTTGCTTAATCTTGAATATTTTGATATTTATTTTACGTAAATTACCGACATACAAATGCAGACAAAATAGAAAATGGTAAGTGGTACCTATCGCCCATGATCGTTTGTAATGCCAAAGGCGTCTTGAATGCTTTGTTGGGTGAATGGTGACTGGAGAAATTTACTAACTAACAACGTAATAAGATACTTCAGTCATTGGATATGAGAGAGATAAGTCGATATAAATTATTTTCATAATAACTGTATATGAACATTGAAGTAGCTAATAAACAGGAGAATCTAAGGAAACAGAATTTCAGATACAATATATTTTATCGAATAATTTTAAGTCGTAACTCGTGGAAATATGAATTTAAATATCAATATATTCTTAAATGTTTGTAATGGTAGGTACTTTATATCATTTAGACGTATTAAAAATAAGCCTTAGATTCCTTTGAAATCATGTTTTTATGATCGTAAACATCTTTCCGCATATCTACATATTCCAAACAGATAAAAATATATCAAGTTTTACTTAGACGGCCTTTGAGATATGTAATTTTTTTTTATGTACACACATTATCTGAGTACTACAAATATTAACAAAACATTTTCTTACGAAGATTAAAAGTAGTAAAGTCCGAACCGGACTATTTCCTAATATTATTCTATGTACAATAAATTACTTTATGTTTCGTGTAGAAATTTACGAATTAAGAACTCCCGTGTTTCTTTTTGTATTTATTTCAAAAGTTTATTCAGCATTGTCGAGGATAATGTAATAGGAAAAAGTTCAAATTCAATTGAAAAAAAAAACAAGTTTCGTGCATCATCGTAAACATCTTGTATTTACAAGATTTTTAAAATCATATCTTACCAATAATATAATATAATAGTAGTGGGGCCAAATGAAAATGGATCTGTCCCCTCCGGAATAGAGAATATAAAATTAATATAGACATTCCTTTAAGAGGGCAGTTATAAAAATTTTGACTTTCAGGTTGCGGCTATTAAAATTAAAAACTAAAACTGCAGGAGCTATTTCTAAACGTAAGGCGTAGGTATTCTTCTTAATGTTTAATTTCACATTATCAATTTACATTCCTTATTTTTCTATGTTAAATAAATAAAAGTATTGTTTTATAAAGTATACCATAGAATTTACGTAAGTCCAAAGAGGGTACACAAAGTTATATGATAAATTGTGGGTCATTTTGTGATTATCGGTTTTCAGTTGAAAATTTATATTTAGTGTAATCTTAAATTTCCCACATGATATGTTGCTATGACGCCAGACATGCAACAACAAGTTTTTCTTCTACTATCACAACAATGTAACTAAAATATATAAAGCTTTTATGCGACTTCCAGCTTCGTTGAGAAACGATAAGCAATCGAAGCACGAAGAAAGTATTTAAATGACAGTTAAGTTGTAAAAAGAGAAAAAACATTATTATACAGATCGTCCCTGTCATTTGTGAACGTCAATCACAGCAGAACCATCATCGATGCGTCACAAGCCAAGAAGGAAATGTTTAGCCAATTTTTTAACCGAACTCTAGCCAGACAGTTCGCTTAAAGGTTTTAATAGATTTAGTATTGAATTTTATGAAATTAATAATGCCAAACCAAGTGTTTGACTTGTAATTTTTTTTACTTATGTCAATACATTTCAGGTAACGATTAAGTTCAGGAGAGTTAGGGTAAAGGAATTACACCTCCACAAAATCAGGATTAATGTTATTCTCTTCAATTTTAGCTATTTAAAAACACGATAACATTATATTTCAAACTACTAACCCGCCCTCAATTCGCCTCAGAAAATCTACGGCTTACGGTTTAACAATAGCATCCGCACTGATTTAGGAATATTTTTTGAGATCTATGAATTATGAAACTGTTTACTGCCCTCTTAATGGAATGTCCATATTAACTTTTATTTTATTTTATTTCGCGGGGACAAACTAATGACCCATGATGTTAGTTATCTATATTATTGTTACACTTTATGGTAAACAATAGTAAAGATTTAAAAAATATATCAGTTGTACATCTCATTTTGTGTCTACAAAACAGCGATGTAATATTTACCCACAAGAAATATATGTTTAATGCAAACCAATGCTATGTTGCGGCATAAAATCTAAAGAAAAATACATTTACCGTGGAAAATAACCGCAGGGGATAAATCTTGAAATTGAATTTTAAAAAGAAATCCCAAAAAGTTTAAAGTTGAAAAAACAATTAAGAACAAACCGTTTCTCAAATATTACCTTCAAATAGATCCTTTTGTATCTATCGATTTGTAGTAATTGCAAAATTACTTCAGTTATAGACGTAAAGTAACGGCATTTTTTGGCAAGTAGTAATATCACATTGACAACATGATCACACGCGATGCAACTAATTTAATATTTAATAGTTTGATGTCACTACATAGTATTCATAACTTAAACAAACTACAATAAACAAAAACAAAACTGCAAAAGCTCTTATAATATGGATGTTATGTATATTAGCTTTCAAATGTAGGGCACCCGTCAGTGTTCAGATTGCTTCATAGAATTAGATCTGAATTGCATATCAGTCTCAATAACCAAAGAATAGAATAAAAGTTAAAGTGGAAAAGCCCAAAATTGCATAAATAAACCAACAAAATTGGACCTATTATTGAGGATGGTGAATCCAAGCCGGAAAATTATCCCAACAAATTATTAAACAAACCCCATCAATTACTATTACTATCAGTTAGTTACTCGCTCTCCGATAATGAAGAAAGTTCTTTTCGATCATATATCTCAATTCTAGGAAGAAGCTTGCCAGATCTCTTAACGGCGGTAGCCGAAGAAGTGGAGGAATTAAAAGAAAAATATATTTGCTGAGCCTGCAGTTACAGGGAGCACATTTAGAAATAGAAAACTTAACAATGGAACAAAATGTGCTTTTAGAAAATATTTCTTAACAAGATATAAAGATGAACACACTAAAAGCAATGAGCACCCCAAGTCCTTCTTAAATGTTCAAAAAAGAAAGAAATAAATAAATCAACATCAGTTGCAATCGACGCCCAAATAACACATGACTGCATCCCCAAAGCTGTCAAAGCTTCAATAGAACTGAGAGATCTATTTCAGCTGTATTGGGTAGCGAATACACATTAAATAAGAATTTGTGATAACATTCAATTTTCATTAGTCTAATGGAAATTTTGTTGAAAATAGAATGAGAAAATTTGTAATCAACTTTTTTTTTATCAACTCCCTAAAATATGAATGATTACAATCTTAATGTAAACATTTTAAAATGAGCAGAGCTATTCGTGTATCCCGATTAAAATAAATAACCATTTCAAACTATTTTCATAAAAAACAAGAATTAAATTTAAATTTTCATGGCTTTGACTTAGCACCCAAATGCTGTATATCACTACAAAGACGTGGAGAGACCTGTATCATTTGTAGAGACAATGTAGAGTATTCCCAAATCCAGTTTCTAAAGCATTTGAGCTAAGAATTGTTTTGAAGTATATGGTGATCGATTGACTGATATAAAACACCAAACAGCATATCATACTATTTCTAACGCTCTTAAAATGGGATTAAGTCTAAAGTTCTACCTTCAGACGATTTCCACATTAAGATATTTTAAAATAACAAAGTGACATTAGATTTTATTTTATTACAAGAATATTTTAATTATATAATTCACTACAGAGAGGGAAAAGCCTGTTTTGCCCAAATAATTAGCAACTATCCTGTGGCTGAAGGAGAAATTGTAAACTTGTCAAACTATTACTGCGTGAGTACTGCGCTACTCCTTACTCTTCCTCTTGGAAACAAGATTCCTAGTCCAAAAGAGAAATCATTAAGCGCAGGCACTGAGAATATTTTTTAATTTTGTAACTCCATTGTACTATTAATTTAGTTGAAAGTTTAGGAAGAGACCGACACCAATAAAGCTGTTAATAATTTTCAGGAACTTTACATACTACGTTTCAATTTGTGCTTTCCCCTGATTTTGAATGAGATTGAAGTAAAACAACTGCTAAAATATATTTACATAGCAAGGTCATGGAAGTTTCAACGAAAACTAAGCGTAAATTAACACACCAATAATATAAAACCCGAAATAATTATATGAAAAATAAATATGTTAATTACAAAAAACGCTGCGAAAATGTATATAGTTGTGGTCCAAAAAATAAGTAGTCAAAAGTATTTTCCAAATCCACAAATGTTTGGCTTTCCGGCGGCTCATTGAAAATGATAAGTATTAAATATAATAATAAATTAATAAATTCAACAAAATAACTCATTTATAATATCCCACTTATTTATAACAGCAGCGTGAGCCGTGGTTTGAACGTCTGTCACCCCCACGGGAGACTCTAGTTCAAAACCGGCACGCATGTATAATTTTTCTAATTATGTACATATTACAAATCAATTATCACTCGCTTCGATGACGGAAAGCATCATAAGGAAACCTGCACACCTGAGAGTTGCCTATAATGTTTTCAAAGATGTGTGAAGTTTGCAAGTAGTCAAGAAACATAATGTTTTAACCTCGAATCAAAACAGTTTCCAAAAAAATATATCAACAATGCTTGCTGCTTTGAACTAAGTTAATTATACACTAAACAATAAATAACAATTATTATAGAAATGCGAAAAATATGGTATTCATGGAAAAACTTAAATGGAGCTTTTGGCCTTTCAAGTAGAAAATAATATGTAAAGATTAGAAAAATTAATGGAAACCAAGAAGAAGAAAAAGTAATAAAATCCGAACTAAAAATTAATAGAGCAGGTTGAAAGGAATTGTTTGATTTCACAAATATAACTGAATATCATTTTTTTATGGTAAATGGTCACATTAACAACATTGATTCGTTGATGCATTATATCATTGATGCGTTGTCGGCCAAGAAAGAAGAACAGAGATAAAACTGGCTCACAAGCTCCTAGACGGGATATGACGAGTCTTTTGACGACTAAATCAAGTAGCAGTGTAGTCCCTAGCCAGGCAGGCTGCACGGTAAAATAATAATACCAGTAATGAAATTAGTGACTTAATAATCACCTTGATAATTTAATCCTTACGCAAAACCCTACCACCGAGCAGGTCAGCTTGTGTCGCCTCATATTACACCCTGTTCTGCCAGCGTGGAACTGGGGCCTGTATATTAGGCCTGCACTCTTTATAGATTACACAGGAGAGTAAATAGAACAGAAAAATCGTTATTTCATTATAATATACAAATTAATAACACATTTGACAACATCATAGGATAACTCAAAGATAATAATGTTCAAATAAATGTGACAAAAACAAAAAATACATTTGTACAATACTAAAATAAAAGTGTCGCTGAAAATAACAGTTGTGTTTTGGCGATAACTTTAGAGAGAAAATGTACGAGTGTACGTAAAATGATCATATTGCTAATGTATGTTCGAAAATAAATAAACTTGTATGTCCATTATGATGCATACCTAGAATCTGCAACAAAGTAAGTGCTCTACAAGTTTATCACGTTTATATTGGCATCCAACATCGAGTATTGATTTGGGAAAATTCAGTTTCCCTAAATAAAGCTTTTATACGCGTATTTATTTTACATAGAATTTTAGTGATTAATTATGATAAATTTATTTAATAAGAATTGAAATTCGCACACTATAAAAAATAATAAATTGTCAACTGTCTTTAAACTACAATTAAGTTATTTAACCGCAATTTTTGCAAATAAATATTCAAAGTATCAAAGTAATGATTACCCTTATTGAGTAGGTATCACACGTTTTAATGAGGTATTATTAATATTAATTATACCTCATTAAAACGTCATTTAATAATACCTCATTTAATATGTCATAAGGTTTATTGGGGGATTTCGTAATACATTAGCACAGCTTTGAAACTTTAAACGTAGTAAAACTTTTAGACAATGACGCAAAGGAGAGTTAAAATACCAAATATTTATATTGCAGAAAAGAGCAATCAGAGCTATATACAGATTAAAGTCACGTGACTCATTAAGGGAAAAATTTAAAGAAATAGGTGTACTCACCGTAGCCAGTCAGTATATTTATAGTAATTTAGTATATATTAAAAATCACAATCAAGAAACAAGAAATAGGCATAATTTGGTTACATCTTCATAACTTCTTCAAAGGGTTTAGCGTTCCTCTATGGGGCTCGGAGATCCTTTTTACAATAGGATTCCTAAGTTGATACGCGAGTTGCCCATTGGAACTTTTAAGCGACGCATTAAAATACAGCCTATAGGCAAAGGATATTATAGTATAGATGAGTACATTGATGACAAGGATGCCTGGAAATAATAGTGTCGAAACCAGTTCCGCACAGGTTTAAACTTTTGTAATTACCATGAGTTGTTTAAAAGATGCGCTCAGGAGTTTCTTTCGCCGTTTCTTCTCCTCATTGTTAAAGCACCTTTTCGAAACGGTGGTACATGCAAAAAAGTGTATTTACAGAATAATTAAATGATTAAATGATTTTGAATTTGAACTTCAACTACATAATTACTTTAATTTTTAATATATATCAATGATCTTTCTCATTTCACTAGGGACTTGTGTAAAACTGTATTGTTTGCTGATGACACCTCCTTACTTTTTAAAGTAGATAGGAGAAAACAATGTTTTGTCGTTGTAAATAATACTGTTTCGCAAGTGTTACGTTGGTTTACATGTAATAACCTTGTGTTAAACGCTAAAAAAACAAAATGTATTAAATTCACTTTACCAAATGTTAGATAAGTGCCATCTCATATTGTTTTAAATAAAGAAGTGCTTGAACTAGTGAATTCTGCCACATTTCTAGGAATCACTATAGACTCACGACTACAATGGAGTCCTCATATAGAAATCTTGTCTTAGCTCTGCTGCCTACGCTGTTAAGAAAGTGAGGCTCTTAACGGACGTAGGAACCGCAAGAATAGTTTATTTTAACTACTTTCACAGTGTGATGGTTTATGTTCTGTTATTGTGGGGCTCAGCTGCAGATATTAAGTCGATTTTTATATTACAGAAAAGAGCAGTACGCCCCATTTACAATCTCAGGCCTAGGGGTTCCCTTAGAAATATCTTTAAAGAAATTAATATATTAACTGAAGCATCACAATATATTTTAGAAAATATAATGTACGTTAAAAAGTACTCTGATAGTTTTCTTAGGAAGAGTAATGTTCACAATATTAATACTAGGAATAAGGCTGAACTGATTGTTCCAGATTTCAGACTAAGTGAAACTGGTGGGTATTTATTCCATGGGTAGATGTGTTATAATAAAATTCCATTAAAATTGACAGAAATGTCATATTGTAAATTTAAAACTCACGTCAAAGGCGTTCTTATGCGGAAAGGTTATTCCAAACTTGATGATTACTTTCAGGATAAGACTGCTTGGACATGAGTTTAATATTAAGCCAGTTAAGTGCGGTCTGTAATTGTGAGTAGGAAAAAAACCTCCTTGGAGTTTCTTGCCGCTTCTTCTTCCGAGACCACTAACGGTAGGAATTTGTTGAAGCGATAGCGTAATTTGACGTTCGAAAGTGTTTGTAAAAACCAACTTCGAATAAAATATTATTTCGTTTCATTTCATTTCATAAACAACAGGTGCATTATACACTTAATGATTTTAATCCAAAGCGACTAATTGAGAAGGACTGGAGTGTTATCTTACTGGATGTTTTAGGTCACTAGAAACCCTGCGAGTGCTATCTTATGAAAACAACCTGAAACTGACAGCGCAAAGCGGTAACGAATCGTGGAACGCAAACAGAACTGTCACTAACGATGAAAAGAAAATATACGCGGAGACACCAGCGCACCTGTGAGATCTCCTTTGTGTTGTAAAAAGTGTGTGGTGTGGTTAGCGTGTAGTAAATTATAGCATTAACCTCTGCATAAGGCGGGTATTATGGTAAGGGGCTCCATACTACATATTTGTTGTGGACCCTGCTGAACAATGGTAATTTTCGGGCCACTTAAAATAGCTCCAAAAACATATAAAGCTTGTCTTAAGTAACGCTCATACACACTTACTTCTGCACTAGACTTATTTATGGTGTGGGTGACAGCAAGGCCCAAGAACAAAAATATGAGTGAACTCCTCTTTCAACAATTCAAATTATAAGCAATATAAATTAAAAAGCGATGTCTTAATTTTCTCTATTATGTATGAGTCAATAACAAAAATGCCGAAGATCAAGATTTAACTTGTAATGATTTGAAATGTGTAGAACTCATTTTACAATATTACTTAACTCAAATTCTTGGTAACTACTGGAGCTTACTTTCTGTTTCAAATTTCTTTAGCCTATCTTAACGGAAGCAGCGATACGAGAGTCAGAAATAACGGCTGAAATATAATTTGGATAAAGATACACACTGGCATGTTATCTATAATAGCTTAGTACAATGGCATGCGATCGAATCTAGCTGTCACACTTTTGCCGCGACCGGAAATCGAAGCTTGCGAGATGTTGTACAGGAACGGGATACTAAACTACAGTTCAATCTAAAGAATGATGACGTGCAATAGCCCAAAACAATTACCTTTACAATGTTAATGCTACACGGATTTGAAAATTACAAAAAAAAATTCAGTACCACGAAAAGTTAATTAGTTTACAAAATCATATTTTTTCATAAGTGATAAGTAATAACAGTTATCAACATTTAAATAGAAAAGATGCGTTAAAATCACCAAACCCTAAAAAAATTTACTACACATATTGACAGCATGAAAAATGGTTCATACTGCAATTTATATTTTCAAGTTCGAAATTTACAGAGAGCAAAAGCGAATTAATGTGCATCGTCGGCCGACGTCTTCTTGTAAATAGAGGAAAATCCGAGGACTCCAAGTGACGTTGAAGGCATAGAGACCCTGTGATTGACTTGACGTTCGTAACTTGAGTGCCTCGAACATTTCTTTTGAATAACTACTGCGAACGTGTAATAAAGTACTAAATACGTAAGTCACACTGTAAATAGTTTCTATACTGCCAAATTTATATTTCACATACTTATACACTAATTAAAAGCGCATAGCGAAGTACGTAGTCAACAATATTGTAATAATTGTGTCTAATATTAAATATTGTGTAATATCCACTGTGATCGAAAAATTCTAAACATATAATATAAAAGCACTTTTAAAAAAAACATTTAACTTAACCCTCTATTTTTTTTTCTAAACCCCCACTTTTAATAACATATAATACAATCTATAAGAATTGTAATGTATTATTTACATTTGAATTATTTTTATTCAAATTATCTCTAATAATGGCATATTATATCGCGAATTTATAAACATTTTCTCCTTCCACTTACTTCTCATACTACACAGTGATCATACAGTAATGTTTATAATGCAAATAATATAAACAAATTTAAGTTGTAGAATGGTAAATATATACCTTGGCATTCAATAACAATTATCTAAAATGTATACTGTAACATCTCGAAAACGATTCTGCTCGGATGAAATTTTGTATTTAAATTTTGATAGGTTTTGCTGCTTAAGTTTGCCTATATGGTTGCTTCTTGATAAAACCCAACTTTATATAAAAAATACATTTTTTACAACAATTTATAAGAGCTTTTTACTGTCTGCTCGCATACTGAGAATGTCATATAGCGCCATCTCGTAAACGTTTCATAATTAAAACTGGTACATAAAAAATTTGTGAGATGGCGCTGTATAATATTCTCCGAATACGTTTAAAATATTTAATTTGAGGGTTTGTATCTAAAACAAAATGGATAGTCCGAAATAATGCTATTTTATAAAAAAAAACCACCAAGCAAAACTCTGTTTACCCGGGGACACTCCAAATTGTTGGGTAACTCCAAAAATTTTATACCGCTTGCCAGCATTCTATTTTTATACAGGCTAATCAATCTCAGAATAAATTTTATAGTATTATAGATTCCATCATACAGGAAGTATTAACTTATACAAATATGATGGCACTATTTATGTTTAGTTTAATGTTCTGTTCCTAGATGTCGCTTAATCATACTTATAAATGATAGTAAATAAATTAATAATATTAAAAATTTATAATAATTGAAATTCAAAATGACAAACTGTGATGCAATTTGGCAGAACTTTGTAAATACGAAAACTTGTATACTGATAAATAAATTAAAAAAAAGGGATAGTGTTAAATAGCTAAAAGTACCGCAATTGCGACGTATATACATTTTTAAGAAGATCGAACGATCGGTATAGGGATTGATTTATTGTAGCGCCAACATCCATTGTACCTAATGTGTATAGATTACAGGATTACTAGCGGAATTTGCAACGCGGTGGTGGAAAATGTAAAAGGCTAGAACCGACCCTGTCGGTACATAAGTTTTATGATTCACGTTACAATTATAATATGTATATAAGGTACTTATTATATGTTAAAAACTTAATTCACTTACCGTCACCTCTTGACCCGTCTTGCCAATCTTCGTCTGAAACAAATAATTGATATCCATTTATACCTTTAAAATCCATTACAAAAATTAAACTGGCTACATAAACATACATTTTTTTTTAATTTACGTTGTCATATATTGTTATTTCATGTACATTTTATGACAATTAAATAAATTCTACCACTGAATAATTACAATGGTATTTCACTTATTTTTCTTTACTTAATCACTTATACTAAAAACAACTTAAAGAAAAATATAACAAAAAACTCAACTGCATAAAAAGTAAGACTGAAAATAAAAATGGAAACAAGGTGTTCCTACTTCTCTCTTCGACCCCACAATTTGCGACTAGACCCTATTAAGTTTTCTAATGAGGAAGTGGTTATTACATATTTGGTAAGTACTTGTTGTGTCGTCGCTGTATTAAATATATCTAATAGCAAAGGAGACAGAATCTGAAAGTATTGGTTTGTCACCGCCTCCAAAATTATAGTTAAAACGGTAAGATTATTTATTTGTCCTTAAAAAAATAATTGACGGTGGTTGCAAAATAATTTTAAATAATTAAACGTCCTGACATGAATAATGCTTTGATAATCTTAAAAATATTTTTTCTTAATTAACTAGTAGACAAACTACGAGACTAGCCATCATCATGGTAAATGGTCACCATAGCCCATGGACATCAGTGACATCACTTACGCGTTCTTACTGTTTCGCTGAATCTGAGGGCGAAATCTGACATCTCACGGTCGGTAGTAGAACGGGGTAGCTAGCCAGACGGACAAAATACCCTACCGTCATGCATTTACCGTAAGGATTGAACTGGGTGGTACAGAGTCCAACGATTTCTAACAGAAGCGACTTGGCGCCATAGCCTCGTCCCCTGTTCGACAGATTGCACCATGAGCCGGGGAGGCTCAAGAGTGGATTTTTGAAGATGTACTACACCTCACTTTAATAGTTCATTGATTTTAATTTTTTCTGTCACACTATGGCGTCTATTCGACACCATCAAATTTTTGATAGTGTAACTATAATGACTGACACTCACAGAATTCAGAACAAGCAATTGTCGCCCTCAATCATCAAATTGCGTATGCTCTACAAACAGTCCTCGTATACCCATAACTTCCCGTTGGGTCATGCAGTCGTCTAAATATCCTAAAAAACGGTTCACTGTAAGTACCTAGTATTGAAACTCTGTAGTACTCTTTAAATACTTCTATGTCTTTAGCACATGTACTTGGTACATGTACCTTCACTCGCCCATATATAAGTCACTGGGTAATTACTCTCCGTGACAAAGGGACGGACACACTTGCGAGTAGATACTCGTTCTGTAAGAGATACGTGTGTCAACAAACGTCAGTAAAACAAAAACAGTTAACAGCGAAAAAAAAGTTTTACATATGTTCGTACTGTACTATAATATTGTAATATAATATTATGATTTTACCATAGTACCACGCACTACAACCAAAATACATCGAATCAGATTTCGAAGAATAAAATAAAAACACCCCGTGTCTGTTTCCAGCGTATCAATTTTTCAATTATGTTCCTAAAATAAATTGAAAACCGAATAACGCGATGTTGTTTAGTCTTAACGAATCCGATGAAACCATTGTCATTTTACATTTAATAAGTCCTTTATAATATCTGTGTGTATCTGAATTTTATATTTAAAGTTATCTGTGATCACGTACCACACTTATTAAAATTTCGAAGTTACATATGTGCTTATTAAGAAATATCGTCACATACTTCTGTGAAAATACATACTGTACGTAAATACAATAAGGTTGTTTTTAGCAATCTTTCTGTCGTCCCTTACACGACAAGCGTGTTGAACTTTGACCTCTACCCTTTTCACTGGGAAAAGGCCCGAGTCGGAAAATGGGACAGTTTCAACACCTAATGAACGTTCATAGCGTCATTCAGTCGAACGCCAAACTCGTAATAAACTACAAGGTCAATACTATTTCAAACATCAATGATTTCATCATCATTACAATAGGCCAAATTCACTCTGAACTCTAAACCCAACTTATAAAGTGATAAAAAAATGTTACAAATAAAAAAATAACATTCAATGTGTTGCAATTTGTTGACAGATAGATTTATTGTTAACTAAATGAATTTTTCTTTTATTGGCTTTCAAACATTCATTATAATATGAAGACCACTATTTATAGAACTACTAACGTATCTGCCTGCTAGTCTCGTGCGTTTGTATGATACGAAGACAATACAATACAATTATCACGAGCATGTTCTGTAATTAAGATAATTCTAAATGTGAGAGTTCATTTCAGGGGAAAATTTAATTAAAACGAACAATGAATCGTAGTAACGTACTAATGCCAGACAAAAGAACTCTTTATGAATGATACAGTTTACATTTTTTCTGTAATTTAAAAACGTATCTTTTAAAATTTGCTAAGAAAATTTCATACCTTCCTATGAAATTTTCTAAGATTTCCAAGATATACGAGTAAGTACTTTACCTATAATTAACAAGAAAATAATAGTATGATTTAAGGACATATTTAAAGTACCGAAATCTATTCATGTCTCTGATTCGGTAATTATTTTTAATTCAAACGAGGCAATGTCATATCAACAACAACAAATAGTCCAAACAACTGTAGGATTTCAAGAATCATAAAATAAAATAAAAGTAAAAAAATCATAGTTCAAATTTATAATTTATTGCACGTAAAATGTAACAAAACGTATCCAGGTACAAACAAGGTTAGCGAAGAAAAACAATAACAAGAAAATGAAAATTACAAAACAATTGTTAAAAATAATGGGTGAAACTGACTATTTAAATTAAGTAAAAACCTAAAATTATAACCATGTCAACTCACCATTCTCTCGTCCTTTTCTTTTTTTCTTCCCGCCGGAACCGGACTTGCCCGATTTTTCCGATTTATCCTTACTTTTCCAACGACTTAACATTTTGATTTTTTTTTACTTTTAGCTTGTCGACTTAACTGACCACATTGTAGCGAAGGATTCACTACCGACTTATTTGCTTACACGTTGACATTTTTAATGGCACTTCACCATTCTATATATCGGCGCCACGCACAACTTCACCATCTCGACACTATGGTTTATTCATATCTTTTTAAAACTACTTTTTATTATTTATGTTTCGATAATTATTGCACTTGATTCACCGTTTACTTCACTATTTATTTATTGCAACTACGTATTTACACTTTATACGATATGTATCATTAAGTTATAATCAATTCCAGTTAAACTTAAGTTTGGTTTATCTAGCGGTTTCTACGGAGGTATATTTTCAATGCGTATATTTAATTCAAAAGGATTGTTCTACCAGTCTTCGAAGGTGTTCTTGGTTGCAAGAGGTACCTGTTGGAAACAATGTGTATCTATATAACAAAACATGTATAAATAATGTTAATCTGTTGAGAAAACAAAATGGCGTCAAGGGTGTTGACGTATCCATTTTTTTTCACAGAAAAATGGAGGAGTCTAAAGACTAAATGAAGTCCTACTCTGTTTAAGGACTTACATTTCTGTACACATCCCTCAGTGAGATCGAAAATATACAAAAATAATGAAATGGAATTTATACAGGAAACGATATATTTTTACCCCCCCTGGGTAAATTTTTACAGCATGGAATGATATTCCCCACATGAGTCCGATTCGGATTACATCACTTTTAATGTACTTCACTTGCTACAAGAAATACACCAAAATTATAAATTTAAACATTTTTTTATAAATTTACTGATTGACACAGTATAATAACATGATTTCATTCATGTAATATGTTGCTGGTATTTGTAATGGACGGTTCTAAGAAAATTTTAAAATAACGTAATCTCAAAATCTGTTATTCTACATTATGCTACATTTGATAATAGAAAAATTAGTACAATTTAAAAACAGGTTATCCATGCCACTATTATAAAGAGAGTGTGAATTTTGTGAATTTGTGTATGGAAAGTAATTTCCGGAACATCGACACTTATCTAAAAAATATCTTTAAAAGGTATATTATTCCGGATGGATAAAAACAATGTACATACATACACAAAGAAATTAGCTAGAGTTATGATGATATTCATATTGTTTTATACTATTTAGAGACTAGTATGGAATATACCTCTGAAATAATTATAAATAATCTATTCAGGTATTCAACCGGAACGAAGTAGAAGCGGGCCGGTAGTAAAGCCTCACACATTATATTCAATTCGAAATCAAGAGATCTACAGCTATGATCTAGTCAATAAAACAAAATTATAAGTACTTCAAATAGAAGTCATCAAATACAATTTTGTAAGAATTCATCCCGGTAAAAAAATATGGATATTTAATTTCGCCAATCATATCCAAGTAAGTAAAATCTTGGATTAAAATGGTATCATTATTAAACATACATTATTTTACTTGGGTTTGTTATTATATGGCAATAAAATAAAGTAAATATATTCATACTATTTTCTACGAAAAGTCATGTATGTTATCTATCACTTGGGCAAAACTTTAATTAATACTTATGTACCACACGCGTGAATTCACTTCAGTCTAAATTCTATTTTCGACTACTTAACCGCAATATATCCATAAACATATTTTTAACTCATATAACTTCAATATTATACAATTAGATACACTATAGGTATATAATTAGGGGCCCTGACCCTCATTATCTTTATTTCAGAAAAAATCTGTTATGTATTTGATATTGTATTTGATATTCAAGAGATGGAAGCTTTCTCGACTCGAGGGAATACTGTTAGCATTTTGGTTACCGTACCACTAGGACCTAGTTATTTATATTTATTTTGTTTTTATTTTTATTTTACTTTCTTTTTTAACATTTTATTGTATAGTATAATACTGTAATATGCAAATAGTTGAAATCACGACATCTATTAGGAACTATCAGAACTTCTTACATTTGCATTGCTCGCAGGGTAATTTGTACCTTTAAAAAGTATTTCATTATGAGTAGAAACCGGAGCACAACAGTGAGACATAATTATTTTATACTTGGTGAAATATGTATAAATTAAAAATTATATATATTTTAACAATATGAGAGTTAACAGCGCCAGTGAGTCATTGGGGAACTTCAAAATAAATAATCTTGCACATGCGTTCTAATGCAGTGAAACTAGCTCCACACTTTAGCGCTATGAGGAACTTCTATGTTGTATACTAGACTATATTGCATTTGGAAAGTGCAAAACTTAGATTGACCATTACAGCGATAGATGGAGTTATGTAAAGGATGCAACCAAATAGTTCCGTCGCTTGCCGCTCTAGTAGTGGCGCTGCAGTTATTAACTAGAAAAATGTATTATTTTAAAACAATCAAATATTTAAAAAATGTTTAGAAATTCCTATTTATTTTATTTTTTTATCTCATATATGAACTGTAAAATTTTAAGTACTTATTGAGGAAAAAAGCGTGAGCTGCATTCTAAAGCATACCACGGGAAGTAAAAGGGTTTACAATATCAAGAAAATTCGTAATTACGACAATAGATGGCGCGACAATGTAGATTTGAAACATAAACCTACTATACTAGCGTAATAGACGAACACTGTGTGTGACATTTCGAGCTTTACAGAAAAACTCACTTGCGAAAAAGAGACGTAAAATAATTGGCCGTAGGACTGTTTTCAAACTATTTACTCTTCATTAGTCTCCTGTCAAAAAATGCTTTTTGTTATTTTATTAATTTATTTTCAATCTTACTGTATTTATCGGAAAAAGCAGTAAACACGAGGATCTCGTGTTCTCAGCTAAGTCTGCATAGTTACTTATAACAATAACCCGAACAAAGAGACATTCCACACTTTACAGACGAATGGACAACTCATCATTCACTTAACTTTGACCACAGAATACATTATAGTACAAATAGGTGAAATTATAAAGATGATAAAGGCAAAAATAAATATAAGTGGGCGGGGGCGGCATTTTTCAATTTTTGCCCCCCCTAAAAAAAATTTAAAATCCGGGACTGATTTACATAGAACTTGATCTTAATACTTTGACTTTTAAATTTCCGTTATAGATTGTAAACAGATAGGGCAGAAAGTAGATTAGACTGTTATAAAAGTGTATTTTTGGCTCTTAAATACTATTAGCTCCTTAGTCTGAAAAAAATTGCGAATTTTATATCTATTATTACTATGATATGACAATGTCCGGCAAATGGATATCATATTAATTGACTAATTTTACCACATCTAGGTTTCCTGTGAATACAGTTAAAAAAGTGGATTCGAATGTTGAATCAGATAGGTGAATTTTGTGAACAAAGTTTGCAGTAGACATTTTAAAGGCAACTATTTCGTTAACGAAATCATCGATATCTTCTTAATGAAGGATCTATATTTATCGAATTTGTTGTTTAGTTAATTTCCGAAGGCAATAAGTAATATCGATTTACATTTATGAATTCATTAAAACCAATAAATAAGTTTTATTATTATTATTTTGTTTAGTTTGTTTTTGTTTTAATCACGTTTTGTTTCATTTCAATTAGTTACACAGATAAGAAAGATGTTAATTTAAAGAATGCCGTCCAATAAGGTTAAGTTTACCGTAGCGAAGTAAAGTCAAGTTACTAGAAATAGCATGGTATTATTTAATTTATCATGTAATAGTTAATCAAGAGAAAGAATTAAATACAGCAAAAAACCTCTGATGGAAGTCTTCATTCATGTCAACAATGCATCGACTTGAAGTTGACATCCAAAAAAGTCAGTGACACATGCACATTTATATTCTGGTGACGCGATGATGAAACGAGTGTTTGTCTATTACGTTAGTATATTATGTTTATGATTTGAACATCTTGAATTTGGGCGTTTTTGATTGATCCAAATTTTTAAATTTCATGATATTGTATACTTTCAATTTATGATCTCGTATGAGACTATTCCTCAGGAGCGAGATTTCAGCTCTTTTTGAAATTGTTATCTCGTAATCTTAATGTATTATATAGAAGGTATCTTAAAATTTCTAGTATTCTAGTAGAAATGAAAAAATATATAAAATTTCTACTTTATTTATATTCTTTTGAGTAATTCTTTAAGACAGTTTTCGAATATTACATTTGAATTTCTACTTTTATATGTACGTAAGTGTTGAAATAATAAAAAGGAAAAATAGTTTTAAAGCACTTTGATAGTTTCCAAGAAGATTTATTCACAAATTTACATATTGTAAACGATTTTTATAACATAAATCACAAAGTAAAACAGCATGAAATACAATTTCCATTGATGTTAAAGATCTTTCTAAAGAAAATATTTAAAAATGCCTTTTAAAAGCGTCGAATTCAGTGCACTCGCGTCAGACCAGCCTAGAGCTTCTCAAAGGGAGGATGTATTGCTCTGCGTTCGGTCCACCACGAAAATAGTTCGTTTTTAAAACAAACATATGAATATTAAATAAGTATGAAAATATATAAAATTTTTTGTCGATGAGGACACAGTAATGAAAGTGGAATGTGGTTAAAAGACTTAATTACTTACATACAGCACAACATATTTGGGCTTGTTAGTTTTGTTTATATAACCTTTTCAATACTCGCCGATACCATCGGTCTGCTTATTAATGTGCAAATTACGAGTACAAATATACCATCACAACTCAATCGTTGTATTTTATTATTATGTAATTCGATGAATTCTCTTATATTAGATAATGACAACGATCTGATGGTGAATTGAGGTGATAACGAAACTTACATAAACACAGCATACGTATTATGTTTGAGATATTTTTGTGTAAGATGATTTATTGATAAAGCTTATGACGTCGATTTTATGTATAAGTAATACAAATATTTGCATTAATATCAATGTTTATAACGGAATTGTAACGGAGCCCATCGGTACTTCAAGTATAATTGGAAATTTTCAGGTACTAGATTTTGTTATCATTTTATTTATGACTGTTAAACAATCTACGCATTTACCTGTTCTACAACTTTATTAGTTCCGCCATTGCATTCGTAAATTATACGACAAGCCGAAGACCAAATCCTCCGGTAAATCCCCACGTACTACTACGCAAAGATCAATGAACATTACGGTTATTGAGTCATTGAAGTAATCAGTGTTGTTGGTATTACATTCGCCTCTCGCATTTTGGCAGCCGACCGACTGATGCTACAAATGTACTTCGTGACTAGTGAAGAAATCAACGAAGCGTTCCGTATGTACCTTGACTTGTACTCGGACTCTCGTCAATGCAACCACGCGACGATGTTGATTGGGTACCAGCGTTTGCTGGACTACAGCTCGATGGTCACACCGTGAACCGTCACTGCAGCCGTATTGGACGTTGTAATTGATCAATATGAAAACAATCAGATTAGTGATGGCGAGCGGTGACGAGGTTTTACGTCGATGGAGTTATTTTTATGGATGTAGTTGGTGCACATTAGTGCAGCGGATAGCCTAAACTTGTGGAAACAGCACGCAATATACTTTTTAGTAAATTCCGATTTAGTGAATGAGGTATTTGAATCCCTTAAAAATAATAATTTTAAGCGTTTTTTTTTTTTGCAAAGTTCTTAAAGTACTTGTAAGCAATGAACATTAATGGAACAAAATAATAAACAACTTGTCGTAGTAAAAAACAAATAATCGTTGTATATAATTGATTCTAAGTTTTTAAAAAGGTGACAGTAGCTTTTTTCTATAGTAATTACCATTTTTCTAATTTTTTTTCCTAACCGTAATGTGAAAGAAATTGTTACCTATCCACCTACGCAACAAGAAATAAGAAATTTTACCGGTCCTAAATCTGTAAAAGTATGAAAGAAAAGTTAGGTTACCAAACAAGGTATCTTACAGTCCATTAATAGGTTCATAGACCTTTCGATACGCAGCTGATCGCTCGTGACGTCACGGCAAGTGTAGCGCGGCTCGCGGTGGTGGGGTGTACGCTACGTGCTTTCATTGATAAGCTGCGCGTAGTAATTTTGTTCGTAGTAAATTGTTATGGCAATAATTTTACGTAGACTTCTTCAGAATTTCAACTCGTAAGGACTTGGTCAGGTGAAGTAACCAAAAATACTGATTGAACATTTAGAATGTTAATAGTTTTCATCCCGGAGTGATCCTGTTCCCGTGGAATATCAATATAAAGTTAGGAAGGATACTCTGTTATGAGAGAAGTACATTTTTTTGTAGGAAAACCGATTCTTAAACAGTAAAATAAAGTAAACACAAAATTTATAAAAATATCTAATATAAATTAATAATATTTGGCCCGTCTGTGGGTGCTCTGTAAAGTAACGTGTAATGTAACGTAAGGTAATCAATTTCATCGCAAAGCGACTGCAGGTTGTTGATAAAGGTATAATAAAAGGTATAATCAATAAAGGTATAATCAACATTATAAACTGTCTACTATCTATGATTCTAAAATAACTGCATTTTGTAAAGTAGGAAAGTTATTTTAACGGTACCAATACCCAAATAACCCTCTTTGAACTTTTGTCTGTCTTCCTGTTTATTCGGAGGAATTTGAATAATAATACTGAACGGGTTACCCGATTTTAATTGGTACTTTTTACTGACTTTCTGGGACTGGATCTGTTGGTGACCAACCGATTTTGATAGACTCTCAGCTGATTAACTATCTATATATACATCTACGATGTGGGAATCTTCATTCAAGAGGAGGGTGAATAGGCTATTTATAAGTTAGTGCGTTCAACATCTTAGACTTCATCATCGCTTTCTATCAGATGGCAGCATCAACATCGACACAAACCACTGTCATTTTGGTTATCGTCAATCAAATCAAATCAAATCAAATCAAATCAAAAAATGTTCTGTTGTTAAGTAGATAGTAGTCATTGAGTGTCGTATAATGAGAAAGTTTAAAGTTTGTTTTAAATTAAATCAACAAGTTATAATTTAGTATATAAAGGTATAAAAAATAAAAAAGTGATATATATATATATATATATATATAATTATGTTAGTACATTATGATATTAATTATATTGACACAAAGTGGGTAATATTTAAAAACAGTTACTCTCATGTTCTGTAGCATAGTATAAGAAGATTCGCACCTTGTAAGTGAGCAGCGGTGGCGTAATAAAAGTGTATAGGATTATAGAACGGCGACATCTGAGTTCAAATCCTGTTGAATCGAATTATTTTGTTTTGTTTGTGTTTATTTTCTTAAATTGATTTAAAGATTGTTTTGAAGAGAGAGATGGAGGGTCGATGTGCTTGCGTGAAGACGTGTTTGTATTTTGATTTACAATAGCTATAAATAAATTATAGTTTGTTGCATTTTAAGTGATTGTGTGCAGAAAGGGGTAAGTTATTATTATTATTTTTCATAAATGTAAGACTTCTTCTCAGCTTTATAAAAGGGATAGAACAGAGTTTATATTTGCATTATTTATTGTTTTAGCCTATGAGAAACGCCCTTTTTGAAGACGCACTGTTTTATGTGTATCCCTGAGATAGCCGAGGCTGGGTTTTGGCAGAGTTCCTCTAAACGAATAAGAAAAACTCTCCTGGCGTCCAATGTACCAATTAAGTTAGATGTAGCTACAATAAGTTTTCAACAAGTTCATTGTAAACCGTGTGTACGAATTATATTTCGTTCCGCGAAAGGATTGAGAATTTTATTTACCAAGAAAAACCCGTAATAATATATATACCTGTAATTGAACCTTAAAATATCAGCTGAACTATTGAAGATATCGAAATGTCGTCATAGTAAAACTTAATCAGCACGACAAGTATTTATAGCAGGAATTTGAAGGTCCGAACTGGGTTATGCGGCACCATAAGAGATGAGTCGGATTCCGAAAGTTGAACTTTAAATGGGTAAAATAGGAACACATGGAATGAATATGAAACGTTTCATTATAATTACTGAGTAAGAGAGCAAAAATGTCACTTAAAGCTGTTGATTATAAATCACTATTATGGATGTCATGTCGATACTCTCCGTCACATGATAGTTTTACGTTAATATTATGTTACGTTGTAAAGACTATTCAAGTTTGTCTTGATCTTTTACGAGAAAAGAAACAGATTTTTCGGTGCGAATCACTAATCATTATTGAATTCTTCAGTCGACATAATAAGTACATAGATGGTTGTGGATAGATAAATAATTGCGTGAAATTTCTACGAATCGTACAAAGCTACTTATTTCTATCTGTTTGTACTGCAATATTTGAATTAAGTTCGAAAAGTTTATAAAGTATATATGAGAGTATGTATGCAAGGCTCTTATATACTTAAGTTCCACGAAGTTTATCGGTTAGCGGTAGAAGTAATTATTTGTGTTTGCTTTGTAATTGTGCACTTTATATGCACTCGGCTAAGGTCAAAGAAATCTTAATTGTGTTAAATTTTAATTCAAATGAAAGTGAACAAGTGGTTGGAATTGAATGAGAATAGAACATTGAAAATTTTTTAGGCAGTTAAAGACATAAATATATTAAATCGAATCTGAAGCCTTACTACTTATGAATATTCAAGCAGTTCGTGTACGGTTTGAACGTTTCGATCTCCACGTGAAGTTAATAAAAATTAATTATCACTTACTTCACTTGGTAAAAGTAAACATGTGAAGATACGTGCATACCTAAGAGTTCTTCATAATGTTGCCAAGATATGTGAAGTCGACCAATCCGGACTTAGCGGTGGCTGTCGATGGCCTTTAACCCTCTCTCATTGTATGAGGAGATCCGAGCTCAACAGTAAGTCAGTTTCGAGTTCCAATGATGAAGTAGGTACTCTTTTAACTTATATAATATTTGATTTCATTTGTAACACTTTAACCCTCGTCAAATCGTTGGATAATTTAAGTTGATATATATGTATATATTTTAACTGTGTAGAAATTCTTAATTAACAATTTACACAGACATTGGCCGCAAAAACTATTTTCCTTATTCCATGCTTCTGACTATAAATTCTAGAGTCGCTGGAATATTTTTCCTTGAACAGTCTATTAAGTCGTGCCGTCACGTATACTGGATACTTAAAATAAACAAAATTACTGCGTCCTTGCGAACTAAACCCACAAAACCTTTTTAAAGGATCATTTGAGAAACTTTTTTAACAACTACGAGATAGTTTGTTTTCACGTTGAATATATAAATTCTTTATTATTATATTATATTATTTTTAATATAAAAATACTCATCCTGGTTATTGGATGAACCTACGAGTACTTGCAATTTTTTTGTTTGTACAGCTACAAGTGTACATTTAACTTGAAGAATCTCTAAGAAAATCACTTAATTTAAATCTTAATGATGAAGGTCCAATGACGATTGCATTCACGTCGATTCCAGTCGATGACGATTCCAGTCGATGACGGCAGTAACATTCAGCAATCAGATGTATCTTTAGAATCATCTAAAACCATTATTTTTGATTCCTCTTTTAAAAGCTCTTAAATCTGTGACTAATAATTTTGAGCTATTACATGTGCGAAAAACAACGTTCGACGCAAAAGTTTTCACCATATTTTAGACCTTTACGATATTTCTTTGATGAAAACTTTAGGATTCTGCCATCAGCGGTTACGTTATGCGCTTATCAATCAAATTGTGCTAGTAAAGTTAGTACTGACCGTACCTTAACCTAATTTTTAGAAAAACCTCTGAAATTTGCACCCGGCAAATGAAATATGGTCGGTGTCATTCTTTTTCGTAAATCCGGGCAGGTTCCTCCTCATCACCATCGTCCTCACATCGGAGGGTACCGCGCCTTGCAGTGCAAAATTTAACCACGCCCGCACACGATTAGATTCTTTACTTGCCTGGCTAGCTACCACCACCTACCTTTCAGAATGCATTGTGAAATATTTTCAACATAATTCAATTGCATATAACAAATGAACAAGCAGCTTCACCGATTTTTCCCGGCCGTCAAAGCCTCTTTGACATCTCTTATATTGCAGAAGAGCACGGGCGGCGGTGCCCCTTTTCTATTCATATCACCGATCCGCTCGTTTTCCAGCTTTTGTATAAAAAAAAACACATTAATTGTATTGATTTTTTCTACATATAGCTAGTCGTAATTAAGTTACACATAATTAGAGACTATATGCAATGAATGTAACCCTTTCCCTTTGAAGATTTTGTCTCATTAATCTAGTCTTACACAACGTTGCGATAACAGTAGATAATAGTACAACCCATTCTCTTTTGTTACCGTTGGGTCGCAAGGGTTAGTTACACATGCGGGTGACGTATGTTACAGAATATATTAAACGAAAATAATTTAGAAGCCCGACATT
This sequence comes from Megathymus violae, assembly GCA_003671415.1. Classification (NCBI taxonomy): domain Eukaryota; kingdom Metazoa; phylum Arthropoda; class Insecta; order Lepidoptera; family Hesperiidae; genus Megathymus; species Megathymus violae. The sequence goes on from PDGT01000018.1 coordinate 2,937,753, forward strand.
TTTTAAATAATCCCTACTAATCCACAAGGTTGGTTGTTTGAGAATACATATATGTAGATGTCGCTATTTCTATTGTAAATAAATACACATTAAATAGTGACAGCCAGACAGTGTACAGGTGTGTAAGTTCACCGGCTTTGAATGAAATGAATCTAGTCGGTATATCCGACAAAACACCCATTAGTTAATCCGATTACTTTTAACTAATAAAATAAAATTTAAAATAATAAAAATATCTTTGGAAAAACATAATAATTTACTGAATAATGTGAAATGATATAATGCTGAAAAGCGTAAAAGAAGTTGCTTTAATGATAATATTCTGGCAGAAAATTACACACGCATGCTAAAATGAAGCTCGTGAAAAAGTGTTGTTTTACATTCAGTGGTCAGATTTGGTAAATAAAAGCGGGTAAAATGGTTGTCTTATTGTACTTCTTACTACTCATAATAAATTTCATATGCAAGGTTTAATTATAAAAAGCAAAATTTAACTCGTAGAGGTTTCAACCCTTCTTCTAAATGGAGATTAATCAACCACTAAGAAAAATGTGAGCTTACCTGTTCTACGTAACAATAATCAAAAACAAACGTACATGTTATGCAGTTTCCTTTCCACATCGTAATTTAAGTGAGAAAGTTGGTAGAAATTGTATTATTTACTATATATGAGGTAAATAGAAACAGGCCGTACATAAAATGAAATGAAATGAAATAATATTTTATTCGAAGTTGGCTTTTACAAACACTTTTCGAACGTTAAACTACGCCTTCGCTTCAACAAATCCCTACCGTGAGTGGTCTCGGAAGAAGAAGCGGCAAGAACTCCCGAGGAGTTTTTTTTCGTACTCACAGTTACAGAACGCACTTAAACTGGCTTAATATTAAACTCATGTCCAAGCAGTCTTATCTTGAAAGTAATCATCAAGTTTGTAGTAACCTTTCCTCATAAGAACGCCTATGACGTGAATTTTAAATTTACAATATGGCATTTCTGAGAATTGTAATGGAATTTTAATTATAAATATTTACACATCTATCCATGTAAGAGCCACCAGTTTTGCTTAGTCTGAAATTTGGAACAATCAGTTTAGCCTTATTCCTAGTATTAATATTGTGAACATTACTCTTCCTAAGAAATGTATCAGAGTATTTTTAACGTACATAATATTATCTAAAATATATTGTGAAAATTTTGTTATTCACAGTATGTATGACTTTTTTTCAAATATGTCAAAGTACGTTAGTTTTTTAACCGATAAACTTGCATATGGACACCTTGATGCCAAGTGGTAATTGGTGTCCATGAACATTCATCACGCCAAAGGCATCACCGATGCGTTATAGGTCAAGAAGGTAACGGGAAACTCGATTGTTACATCTCCCCGACACTGCGATCCGAAACATGATAATAATATTTCGTCGCTGCGTTTACCAAATTCAAACGGTCGAAACACATATGGAATTACTATATGAACTCTGTTCCAGTTTGCATATTACAAAAAAGGTTTTTATTGACATATTTATAATAAAACGGAAATTATTATAATTGCAAAAAACAAAAATAAAAAAATGTACATATGGAATTTGGCAAGCGCAGCGACTATTTGACAGTTGATTCTAGAAGTGAAGAATGGGTAATAGATAATGTAGATAAAGAATCATGCCACCGTGGACGAATACTAGCAAGTTTCAATTGATTCAAAGCTTAAAAACTCTAGCGACCAACAATGTAACTTTGAGTATACTTACGAAAGTTCATGAGTTCACACTTGTCGTTGGTTTCTTTCAATAAAAAAATAGTATAATAATGGTAATAATTTGGTATACCATACGAATTCGGTTCAAGTTTTATATTAACCCTGTCGGGTATCGTAATATAGTGCGTACAGGATATATAATTTTTTCAGTGAACATTTGAATAAGGGGAAATGGTAATATATTATTTACTAGTAATAGCCCAATGGTTGAAATTGGGCTGCAATTTTATGGAATTGTTCGAATTAATTCCCCTATCACCGTTCCTCCATCGAACAACTCGACGTACGGCAGGTATCCACCCTTTCGTAGTGAACCTACCACCTGCACGGACGACGCTTTCTGCGTCCTCATTTATTATGCGCACTGCAAAGGACTGTAATAACCTTCGCGCGTCGGTGTTCCCGGTTACATACGATGTGGGAGTCTTCAAGAGGAGAGTGAATTGGCTATTATAAGTTAGTGCGTTCACCATTTTAGACTTCATCACCGCTTACCATCAGGTGGGATTGTTTTCAAGCATTAACTTTTTTTACGTAAAAAAGAGTTTCAATGTAATTGAGGTTTTTTTTCAAGGAGTAGTAATAATTAATAGCAGCAAAACAATAAAATTCCAAATATGCGACTTTTTACCTATTAACTATTTTATATTTATGTATTTGACATTGACGGTATGAACATAAACAGTTAATGTTTTGGTAATGGTATATTTCCTCTGTATTTTCTTCTTCTTTCTGTTCTTCTTACTGATTTTTATGAAATCTTGTGTGTGATTAAACTCATTAAATAATGGTTTAGTTACACATTTGGACCGGGTAGGTAACAGTGTGATCGGGTTACAAGAATATATTGCAGAACAACGTCTGCCGGGTCAATATCAACTATATTAAAGTCTCTAATAACGCGCCCTTTGATTCGATCCATTAAATTTTAGGCAATAATTTTAATTTTTAATAATATGTAAAGAAAATGTATTCTATTTTTAATTTTTTGAATTATTTGACGTCCCGATCCGAATACGGAAGAAAAAGAGGAATGACCGATTTCGTGTTGGTTTTCACTAATGTTTTGCAGTATGCATCACTAATTCTTAAAAATTGTTTCATTTCAATCCGTCCATAAATAAAAGTTGTAAATTAATATTGTAATTTGTAATTCATAAAACGAAAGAATCACAGTTTTAATATAATTCAAAGGGTAAGACGTAATTTTCCTGAAGCTAAGAAAGGGCAGTTTGCTAGCAGCTCGTAAATTATTTTTTTAGGGTTACGTTTCTCATAGAACACATAATTTATGACTTCTACTCTTAGGCCACTTAAATCTGAATCAAATCTCAACAACCCGCACTAGAGTACCACGGTGTTTTACTATAACCAAACTCTGCAGTAGGCCAGTAATAAGGTGAACATTTGTCAGCGCCCCCCTCCGTACAGACGCAAGCATAACGATATCCATTCTGACCTAACAACTATCTCCTCGGCTAAGCGGAACTCCGTTTAACTGCCGAATTGCCTATTTATTGGTAAAACCTCCACACCAATGATAGGCCACATATGTAGTCCAATCTAATTATATTTGAAAATATTCAATTCTATTCATGACCAGAAATATAAATACTATGTTATCTGTTATTTATCAATTTAATTCCATAGAATTTTCAACATAAAATTAATGTTTGAGTTATACGTTTATGAAGTGTTATACCTACGTGGATTTTTTAAAGTTATTTTTGGTTAGATTAATTTGTACAGAATTGTGAAGGTATATGCGTCAAATGTAATACTTATCCAAATCAAATACGTGACCTGTGAGTCTTGTCCACAATCCTATTTCCATATTTATTAATAATCAAAAGGTTATAAACAACCTTGTTGCAGAACAAAAAATACGCGTTAGAGTAGAGACCGGATCGATATATATATGTTAAAAATATGCACCTGTGTCTCTCAGCTACCGTGTCGAGGTAACTTACACCAGGGATATAACTCGGAGATTGTTCACAATGCTAATTTATAACTACAATATGAGGTCGATAATCGCTTAGACGCTTACACCAAGTACCTTTCTGTAGATAGTAATGTCATCAACGCCTTTTTTTAGCAATAGCAACAGACGCGAAATTTATCAATTATTTAGTATCAAATAAATATTAAACAAGTTCTGTAGGAAAGTATGCACATAGATGTTGCGCTTAAAATCAATTATCAACACTTCAACTTCCTTCATTATACTTAGTAATTAACTTACGGATAATTAGTAATTAACTTAGTAAACCACTGGTCACCACGATGGTTAAATGTTCGAATAAAATTCGAATTTGGTTTTTATAAAAACTTTTCGGAAGTCAAACAACGTCATCGCCTACCATCGCTTCAACAAATCCCTTGTCTTGCATTGTATATCTTACCAATATCTTTTTATTTTTTTTACTTTTGTCATTTAAGGTAGTCCGTTAAAATTATTTATACAATTTTTTACTTTATGTAGAGCTCATAGCCTCATGATCGTAAGTGATCGATGGACTGGTTTAATATCTTGAGCGCTTACGTATTTCGGAAGATGCGTTGAGTCGTCGGTTAGAGCTGTTATCATTAGGTAGCTGACGTTAATCCATGCCCGAAACCTTCAAGTGGCATAAAAACTTCTGACACTTAAATTGTCAACGAAAACCCTCGCCGAACCCTGCGTGGAGTACGCTCCAGATCTCAATTATGAGTAAAGTATAATACCCTGTAGGGTGTTGCTAATCGATTTGGCTCGAACCCATATTACAATTTAGTTTTTACTTTCTTCAGAGTTTATTACTCGCCGTAATGGAATTTGCATTATTAAATTAGTATTCATTTACTTTGCAACAATTCGCAAGCACAATGTATGATGGTATGTATTTTATACATGCATAGAAGCTCCCTCCTTCTCACAAAGGAAAACATCTATTTGTGATAAATAAAAGTATATATCAACATGCATACCGTCACCAACACGTGTTTCGCTACGAAACGGAGCATCATCAAGTTGGGTAGACTCTACGAGTGTTAGTCGCAAAGTCTTTGTAAGTAAATTAATACTAATTTAATAACAATGAATTTCCGCAAAGTAACGCCCGATACTATCAAGTAAATGGAATCTGCATTACAAAGAACACTTAATAATGATCGTAAAGAGGTATCAAGTCCGCTAATATCCACTGAGCCAACGTGGTAGACTATGGAATCAAACCCACTCATATCGAGAGAGTTGTGATTGAGAATATATTTTGAGGAAATCAGTGTAACAAAATTTATTAGTTTAATCAAAGTAAACTTGAAATTTCATAGTATCCTATAAGCGCTGTATTTCTACAATTATAAAACGAGTTTGCTTTCAAACTATTCACGAACTAAGACTCGCTCACTCACAGCTCGGTATTTACACTCAAGTTCAAGTGCCATTCAGTTCAAGTGCATTGCCTTTGATATCGTTTTTCTGAACACGTACTGTTGGAATACGAGTAATATTCGTATTCTCAATGGAAATAGCTGGGCGTTTGTAAATTACAAATAAGTTTCAGCTTTATGAATTACTAAAACGACCTGTCGTCTCATACGCATGAATTTCACATGAATATTCACTGTCGCTAATTAAATCAAACAGTTGAGTGGGTCACGATTTTAACGCCTGCATTTTGTTTGACGTTTGCGTTGCATAGTTGATTGCATGCTGTCGAAAAATATATATTTTACGTTTCCGACAATATTTCCAGTTTGTCATATTGGTTGACTAGACCTGGTCTGCTACTGGTTCTATTAGGGTTAGGTATATCGTAAACGTTCACATGTTCGTATCCGCATCTAATCCAGGTACGTTCTTGAGGATTATATACATGGAAAATTACATGTCACGTCGACATCGACCCATCCTTCACCCTCCATCGGTTTCATTACTCACGCCATTCGACGACTCTACGTGGGATATTGTGAGCTAAATAGCTTTTAAAATACCCGAGAAAATTGTATAATATAAAACATAAATAAAACCGTATAATAATTGTTCAGGTACTATACCTCGTTTGCACATATATGGATACTTACTGTACCAAACGAATAATAATATAAATAAATATAAATTAGATATTGCGCTAAACAAGCTTTGCGCTAAACTTAATAAACATCTAGTTATGGACATATACTAATGAACGCTTAGATAACAAAGATTTTTAAAATAAACAATTTAACTTAATGTAGGCTTATTTACTTTCCAGTTTCTGTTTTATGGCAAAATGTTTCAAATTTATTTATGTATTCATTTATACTAATAATTTTATTTGGGTATCAACTAGGAAAAAAATGCTCCAACTAAACTTAACAAATGTCGCTAGTATCATACTTGATGGCTGGTCATATATTTAAGAACGCCTGATAATTGTTCTTTTATTATTTTTATTCTCGAATATTTCACGGCGGCCTAAAACGCGAAAAACATCTCCTCCAAACGATAGGAATATAGTGCGGTATGCGGTACTAGATCCCTTCAAGTCATCTAGCAACATAAGAAATCAATATTTAGGTGTAAATAACTCATCTGCAGTCTCAGCCAAACTATTCGACGACGTTTAATTGAATAAAACTTACACGGCAGAGTTGCGAGAAAAGTACCAATGTTGACGCAACGCCATAGCGCGGCTCAAATTGTTTTTGCAAGATAGTATGACAGTTGGATAGTGGTTCAGTGGAAAAATTTACTTTTTTCAGATGAAACCAAAATAAACATGGTCGACTCGGATGGAACGGTTTGTAAGACGCCCTCCGAAAAAGCGTTTGATCCTACGTTCACTAATAAAGCCTTATAACATGGAGGAGGAAATATTAAAATTTGGAAGTGTTTTTCTGGACGTGGAGTTGGGCCGATAAGGCTCCTAGAAGGGAATATAGATCAACTTCCATATAAAAATTTTGGAACTCACCATGTTACCATATGCCAAAGAAGAACTTTCAGTTATTTGGACATTCCAGCATGATAATAACCCTTTTTTTGTTGAAAAGGGGAAACCTTCAAAAGGTACCCGGTGCCGTGGGAGCGACGCCGGGGTATGTGGGATTTTTACCGCACTAAAACCCCCCCGGTGGCCTTCCTCAGCGCTGTGATAGGACTCCGGGATCTCCAACGGAACACAACCGGAGTCCTATGAGCGCATGCCTCGCCGGGCTCTGCTCAGGGTTACGAATTACACCCCTTGCTTCCTGGTGTTACGCCGGTATGTGGCCACGCATACGGACGTCCTTTCCGGGGTCGTTGGCTGGACGGTTCGGGCTCCCACCCTAGCCGCCCACGACCCCGGAAACCTCCTTTTAGTCGCCTCTTACGACAGGCAGGAGATATTGTAGCCCTATTCTGGTCCCGGGCTACAGGGACAATGATAATAACCCTAAACGTACAGCAAGTCCAGTAAGAGACTTTCTCCAGGCACAATCCGTGTCTATCTAAAACTGGCCAGCCAACAGTCCTAATCTTAATCCGATCGAAAATCTTTGGTGTGAAGTAAAAAAAAACAAGTATCAAAACGACAATGCGAAAATTTGAGAACTTTATATGAACCATTTGTACAGGATTGGAATTCTATTTCTATAGAAAGTGTCTAAAAGTAATAGTATCCATGCCCCATCGGTGTAAGGCTGTGCTAAAGAGTTGCGGACATTTAAAGAAATATTAATTTTAGTTTAACACACTATAATGTTATTATTATCCTGTATTATTTTATTATATTAGTCTTATTTATTAACTTTACGTCTCATAATATAATATTTTTAACACTTTACTTATCGTTCTTAAGTATTGGCCAGTTTCAAAAGTATATAAATTTGTCACTTTTTAAAATAAATGTAATTTTCCAAAGAAACAATTTATTTATTTCTTTTATCTTAATTCTGTTAGCTAAAACATTTGGCAAGTATAAAATAACATAACTAAATATTTACTTCTGAGTTATAATAACAAAGATATTATCATAATAATCGCAATAAAATCTGAAACTATCAATCGTTCTTAAGTATATGTGTAACTGTATGTACAATATTAATACGTGAAAAAATAAAGTTCTCCTGTAAGTTTTTGTACACACGAAAAAATAATGTGACATAGATGTGCATAAAACACATGGGTATATTTATTGTCAAGGTTAAAATAAAATTAATATACCTACATAATTTTCTATATTACATTTATTTAGACGAACGGGACCCCACTTATTAGTCCCCGCAGCGCGAGTGTTCCCAGGTTTGATTCCCGGCCGAGGCATCGACGTTCATGTGACGGTTAAATGTTTGTTCTCAGGTCATAGAGGTTTGATGACATATTTGTGTAGGTCTACGCCACAGACAATACAGGGAATCCTAGAGCGGGAATGTGATTGTGTGAACGTTTATTTATTTACATAAAACGCTTTACCCATTAAATAGAGTAAACGCGTTAATAATTACAATAAAACTACATTAAATTAACTGTTAACAGCATAACGTAATAGCGAATGATAACGGTGAATTAACACATGATACTACTGAACACCGAAAACATTTTATGTTGAGAGATATCGACCACAGCGTGTAGCATTAATTGCTAGGGTGTTGATATAATACTCCACAACCAAAATCCAATAAACCGTTAAATCAAGAGGCGCGTACGGTTCTCCTGTTTGAATGCTACCGTTTATATACGTAAAACGTATATGATGACCGAATTGGTGAAATCCGAATCCTACAGGCGTGCGATAGGTTTGCTCTCGGTGAATGATTCCAGGAATATTTTTCATTTCCTGTTGAAATTCTAAACAAATATTTTCATGCTAGGTTTTCCTATAAAAATGGATGTGAGCGTTTAGGGAGAGATATATATATACATATATGGCAGTATTTATAAAACATATAATTTTGCGTAAATGACCCGAGAGTTGCTACAAATGTTGTTATTTTAATTGGAAGAAATAAACTCATTAAAAAAACGTTTACAATTAGTTTAATCAAACAATAGGTGGGTACTATAACATATATACGTAACTGCATTTGTGTAATTTTTATTACCGTCACTACAGTGTTGGTTGCCAACGTCACTCACAATTGGGGCATTCCACTTGCGTTCTCGTGACTCACTGTAGACATCCACTCGACTAATAAATTAATTCCCAACTACAACATAAACAAAAATATCTGATCGCCCTATATCCGGATAACGAACGAAGTTCTGTAAGGAAATATCGCAAGCAGCAAACTAAAATGTTATAATTATAACGTTGCAATTACGTTTGCGTTTCGCAAAATTATAGATTACTAGCGGCCCGCCTCGGCTCCGCACGGGTGTACTTTATCAATAGTTTCCGCAGCGTATGCGATGAAAGACATTTTTAAGCTTATTTTTTTACACCTTGGTTCACGTTACTGAAGTTTTAGCAAGGATCCCTTATTTTTTCTAGTAATAAATAGATCCTATGTTACTCAAGGATAATGTAGTATTCTAATAGTGAAGAATTTTTCAAATCGATTCAGTAGTTTTTGAGTTTAATCGTTACAAAACAAACATACAAAACTTTCTTCTTTAAAATATATTTATAATACTTTAGTTCCCTTGCAATTGTAAGTGCGACGCCTAATACTTACGATCAGTTGTCTTTATATTGTACATAAAGAAACGAATGTTTTTTTGTGTAAATTTTACTTTGGTATAATGTATAAGAGAAAATATTTTTTAAAGATTGATTAGTAAGTTGCTCTTGCTTCGCTTCAGAAAACTTACGGCTTATGATTATAAATAGTACTCGTATTATTATAGGAATGGATTTCTCTAGTTCTGTTAATTGAAACATTAATTTATTAAATCAATGGCAGCCATGCACTAAAAATTTTATTTACTGCCCTCTTATTAGAATATCCATATTAAATTTTAGTTCCTATCCCGCAAGAACAGATACATTTTCCGGAATAGAAAGTATCTGAGTGTATGATTCATAAGATAAGCTGCTAAAATGTCAAATATCATTCAGATTTGCCCAGAGATGTCAGCGTGATGTATGGTTAGACAGAAAGACAGAGAAAATTATCAAAAAATCTTTTTGACTCTATAACGATAACAAAGTTTACTGCCTATTATAAAAATTTCCAAAAATATATTAAATGTATAGATTTGACCGATACAGTTATATTATTAGTATAGATATTTCTTTTTCATTGCGTTGCGAATTCCTGTAAGATAGTTCTGATACTGCTATTGTTTTCCCATGTAGAGCGGGCTGGAATCACTAACTTATTTGTGAGTCATACATAATGGAGAAATTTTAAAATGAGCCAAGTCAGTAAGCCCTGCCTCAAAAAATCATTCAAATATGTATAAATATTTATAGGCAAAAATAAAACAGGTAGGTACTTTTTTCTCCTCTCTTTGACAAATCGATTTTCTTTTATCCGTTTTGTTTTGTTCGGTGGCTATTGACGTAGTTTTGTATTGCCAATAAAATATAAACGAAACCGAGCGTTAGTTAATGATTATCATCATTAGGCCAACACTCATATAAAGAATTTCTTTAAATTTATATTGCAGTATACATAAATATTATAATTAACTAATTTAAATAAAGTTCCAAAACAAACGCTTTTATAGAAACTTTTTACACACTCTCATTTGATTATTTTCGATACAAGCGATTTCAGAATAAAAAATTAAACTATTGGTGATTTGAAACCGATCGATACGGTCGGCTCGACATAAATCCGGCTGGATGCGACAGATTTGAAATAGGTCCCCTATTCAAACCCTAGTCATAAAGGCATTCTCGTCACGCACAGCTATTGAGAATGGTTTTTGAATGGGTCTGAAACTGATCACGTAACACGATTAAACTACGACGTAAGCAAACCTGTATGTGTTAAATAATACAGACGCCCCGAGACGACCCATAGTGATATGATGACATACTGTCCCACGATGGAACAATTATTTCACCTCAAACAATGTGAGGGGTACAAGAATTTTTCAGCAGTATAATCAAGTGCGGATTAATAGACTTCGAGATCGAGACTTCGGATCACGCTTCAAGATTATTTCAAGTAATCTTTGATTTACAGTCTAGATAAAATTTGATAACGGTATAATATTATGAGGGTATATCTATTTTCGTGATCATCACAAATGCCAATAAGCCCATCATAATGATTGCACTCCACATACGTATCCAAAATATTGCCATAATCTTGCTCGCACATATAATATATAAGTATTAGAACTATATATTTATTCGAATTCGATCACAACCTCTAATCTTAAGCTTTACAATTTATGTAGACTATATTGGCACATAAAGGACAACGGTAACCTGTAAGACATAAATAACCCACCCTAATGGGGTTTAATATTGGATTTTTTTTATGATGCCCATTAACTACGATACGAAAAACACCGTTCCGAAAATAATGAAAAGTTGAAACAATTGAGAAAAATCGTATTTTTCTAAGTTAATTGCTGTTAGCATTTTATATAAATCATTTTCAAAAAAATTTAGGAAATACGACATTATTACTTTTTTGAAATCATCTCACCTTCGTCAGTTTTGAAAGAAAAATATTAATTATTGGGTTACAAGCATCAAATCATATCACCATATGATATTAAGAAATAGTTACAAGTCTCTCAGTTTATGAAAATTTTCCTAAATTCGAGAAGAAGTCGCATCTTCTAATAATTCCAGAGACATCGCCGCAGGGTTGTCTCACTAAATACTATAGGTTGGTATTATAGTAGAAATACGATGTATGTGGAAATTGCACGTCACTCGTTAATTACCCAAACGAAATTAAATTTTAAACATGAACACACCGACCCATTCAATTATCACCTGTTCCCGCACTTCTGTACTTAAATGAGAGATTGGAATATTTTGAATAATATTTAATTTTAAAATAGATTCAATACGTAGATATCTCATAAAACATTTTTTCCTTAATATAAACATAACACTTATAACACGACGATTAAAATTAATAATAGTTCAACCGAGTTAAGCAATTTTGGACGATATTCAGACGATCACAGTTAAATAGGAAAATTCGGTATTCGATTCCCATTTGCCATGGTTGGGGAGTAGTCCATTAATCTCCTAAATGATGAGAAGAAATCTGTGCTCTGCACATAATATGGATGTCCGCTGGTTAACTCGTGCTGCAACACTAACACCGAACACTTATTGTCTTGCTCTTTTTACTTTAATAAAAATGGAAATAGCCATAAAAGGAACGAAGTGTAACGAAAGAAATAGGAAAATACAAGACAAATAACTAAAATATTTACTACAAATACTTGGGATCTTGCATGAATATAACCAGGATTGAGTTTGGTCGCATAGAACCCGGCAAACTCCCGAGGGTCCTGGGGCTTTTGCCTCAACCGTTCGGCAACAATGTGAACGTGATCAAATTAATAATGGATGGAAGTAATTAAATTGAATTATAATTACTTAGGATTGGTCGCAATTCCACCCAGTAAAAAGACAAAAAGTTTCTACATTGATATTATTTCCTAACTTTAGTCTTGACCAAATTTTAATTTCATCAAGTAACAAATATTAATTCTTCATCACTCGTACTTAAAACGGAAGTCATGTTGCATAGGCAATACATGATATAAAATCGATTTCCCTATATATAATATAAAAATTAGCAACCCCCTCCGACTTCGTTCGTGTTGAACAATTAATTACATATGTATCATTAATTATTCAAAATTTTTTAATTTGACTTGATGAAACGTCATTAGGTGTACTAATATTTTATATATAACTCACTACATACCTATCAATTTTCATTAACATCTGTTAATCGGTTCCTAAGTTATAATGGGACATATAATAGAAAGACAGACAAACATAAATTTTCAGAATGGTCAAATTTATGTCACTGAGTCATAAAACGAATATTTATCATTAAATTTTACAAAATAAAATTAATGTACAGTAAGAGAGGCTCAACAGATTTATGTAAAAGTACAGATGAAGAACGCGTCTAACTAAAAGGCAATTAAAAATATCCTTGTAGTCTTTTCCTATTTCTTCGCATTTCAAATTAAAATTTTATATGTAAGTCTTGTTAAACCATTACGAATACAATACAAAAAATAACCAAATCGTTTTGAAACGTTCTCAAGTGATGATGGGTGAATATTTTTTTACAACTGCATAGATATTCCTCTAAATTAGTGATTCTCAACCTGTGGTACCTGACGGAAACACTGAGAAGTTGAAACAGTTTACTTATACAAACATTATTATAATGTATTATGTTTACAATAGTTATAAGGCTCATTTTAAACTACAAATGAGCCTTATAAGTAATAACTTATTAACGTGTCCTAGACCTTAAAGAATAAAAAGACACATTTTTGGGAGTAGCTATGGAGTTATCAGGGGAGCGGCACTCATAAATGAATAGTTTTATTAGAAGTGTATGGGTACGATAAAAGGTTGGGAAGCACTGCACTAAGCGATTGATTCCATTAAAATGAAAATCTTCAAGATATAATTTATTTATGGTTTAAGTCCCTGGTATAAGTGGTTTTATCGGAATAACGTGACCCTTATAGATGCTTTAAAAATACGCCGATGATGACAGAACAAGACATTTACCCCGGTCGAACAGTTCATAATTATATTATTGCTTACATAACATGGTTATTTTAAAATAATCACTGCGGAGTATTATCCGCTTTGTCAAAATAATGTCGCAATAACAATTTAACTCTGTGATTAATGAACTTTAACCTTTTTTTTATTTTTATTGCCTCTGTGCTGTGATTGTTTAATTACTATTCAACAAAAAATTGCATTTTCAACTCATTTAAATAAAATAGTTGATGCGAAGCCGAGAAGCTAGATATGTTGTTGACTGTCTGCAGTAAAGCAATGACACGTTCCACTCAATAATTCACAGAAACAGCTTAACGAGCTTTACGGCTGATTTAATGATATGTTACTCAAGATTTTGTACACTGTTCTGATCGTATTATTAGTAAGTCAGGAGATGTCAATGGTAAAATATCTGATAACACTAAATCGGATAACACTAAAACTTGGGTAGGATAGAGATGCCCATTTTTGATAAAGATATCTCGTAGCTCATTCAACGAATTTTGAGATGCTTAAAATTTAAAAATGGAATCCACTAATACGTTTTTAGAAACTTTTTTTTAGTTTTACAGCAATATAAAACTCAGTAAGCCAGTTTTACAGCAATATAAAACTCAGTAAGCCATTTTATATTTTTTATAAGAAAAACAAAATTCTAACAATTTTGCTGCAACGCTAGTTGCGCTTTTCATGTATGCATCAATGGAGCTTTACCCCGAACATTTGCGCACTGACGTATAACGACAAAAAATTGGGTTTCACCAAACAATTAAGCTTCAAACAGTTACAGTCATCCGACTCGGCTCCATCTCATGAGACGATTTTTAGGTAGTTTTCTCAATTTAAAACAAGTGAAATAAAGCTTAAAGATGACCAAAGAAACTAAGCTCCGCACACAGAAGAGACTGCAGAAAATGTGGGGATTACTGAAATGTTGGTGCGACAAAACCAAGCAATCCCACACATGGACACGGATGGACCTGAACATTATTTAGTTTTGGTGACGAAACATGGATCTATTACGAGTAATATGATCCGGATAATAAAAAGCAACCATTAGTACGGGTCTTCTCAGAAGGACGGTATCCGACAATATTACCAAGAACACAATGGTATGAACACAATGGGTACAATGGATCACAATGTTGTTAAAATCCAATGTCCAATCCAATTATATTTTCCGTTTCATGGATTCGCACAAAATTGTGTGTGACATGCAAGTGATTGTATGCACGAAATCATAAAAATAGCTATAAAATTTACATGTAGTTCTTGTATCGTAAACTTAGTAAAATATTTAGGGAACCGTAAAAAAATTCAATCTCGAACAATAACAATTAATGCTGGTATAGATAACTTAATACTGGAACGAAATTCTGCTGCAGTCTACAAGTAGTAGTATGCAAAAATAGAAACCACCGTTATGCGCAATAAACAGAGGCAAATTTGTAAAGAGAAAGGTAATTGGTAAAACTACGTAAAATTTAACTTGTTCAATTCAACTGGGCCTTTTCGACGAGCTGCAGGAAATAACTATAATTACTGGAAATGTCTTTTTCCCGCTCCGTTTCAACTCGAGAACTTCGAGTACTAAACATTTTTGCTATTAATATTAAAAATTGAAATGATCAATAAAATAGCAAAAAAAAGTTTAATGTTCACATTGACAAACAATTTCATTATTTGTATTATTATTATTTTTGAAATATAATTTGACATATAACTAAATTAATGTGATGATAAACTAATTTTAAGTATAATGATTGACTTGTTAGGTTAGAGAAATTAAATATATGTATTATTATTATCAATAACTATCATGCTATAATTAATACAGTTCTTATAATTAAAAAAAAAACAATAGAATTATAATACGCTAAAATTAATTAATTAAAAAGACAAAAACTGTTTTGCAAAAACATGGAGTGGAATAAAAAAAGAATACAGGAATATTTGCAATATAAAAAAAAACTAAAAATAATACTAAGAATTTTAAATAATGGGTACTACAAATTAAATATTTCGTCAAGCGCGTCTGATCGAGGCAGGGTTCCCAGAATATAGAGAAATTATAGATTAGAGACAACTTACCATACCATACCATAGTCCAGGTACCATCCATTACGTTATTATCCGTTACATTGTGGCAATAAATAAATATTCTACTCGTATTAAACGCATCAATATTTTCAATACGTTCGTAAAATTTAGCTAAAATCAATTAGACTTTGACAATTGTAAATGTAACACGCATCACATATCATATACATAAAATCCACACTACACAACTTCGCTTGCACCGGCAACACAAAACGCCGAATTGAACGGTCTCGTCTTCAAGTAATTATTAAAAATTCATGGAACAATTCTGACATTTTTATAATGCTCATTAAGTATTTTCGAAACAAATAAGTGACCTACATACCTTAAACGAGTATGCTCCTACAACTCTGTAGATACAAACACGTTTTTTTAAATAGACGTAAGAGTAAACTAGGTCAAATCCTCGCAAAAGCTAATGAGGTAGCGTTAATGTCCAAGGTATGAAAATAGCAAATGGGTGTAAAGTAGTAGAGATTTTAAGGTGATTTACGTTAAATGAATATTACTTTATATTATTGTATAAATAATCTAACGGCTTTTGTTGATCGTAAATAATCGTACGTGTTCAACAACTGCGGCCGCAGTCGGTAAATTGACCGCTAATGATGTTATTTCGTGAGCAGTTTCGTGATTCGGGCGGCACGTTAAGCCGTCCTTCCTATTGTTTAGTTAGAGAACATTCGTTAAACTACGTCAGAATCCATCGGGTAACATAAGAACTTGCGACATTTGGATTAATCACTAATCCTTCCGTGAATCCACACTAGAGTAATTTGATGAACTATGCTGTATGGTGCCCTGAAATCTGCTGGTAATAGGATGATGCCATCATATTCAGAATTCGGTTTACATTAATCGATAGCATAAAAGGTATTACAAAAATCATTCTTATATTATAGAACTTATGGGATTTTATGTGTTTTGGGGTCCACCCCGTCTTGAGTGCACGCCAACTTCGCCTGCTCGCAGTGGAGCCAGCTCAACAACGGACGAAGTTATAGCCAGAATTTTCCTGTTGTAGGCCGCTCAGGGCTCTATACTACTCAGCTTAATCCCAATGGATTCGTGCGATGGTTTTTATCTGATACTCAGGCGCAGCCACGACCGTCCTCATAGAACCAACCGTGAAATGTTTTGACGTACTTCAATTAGTGTTAAAGAGGTTACATAATGTCCGACAACATGTCAGTGATGCCTCTGCTTTGGGATGTAAACGGGTGGCTGAGATCTTTTATCATCACAGGATTGTCTGCTTGTTTGTGGGTTATTTTCTAAAAATATACATATTTCAAGAACAAATAAGACAATGAACAGAACGTAGAATTTTACACCGAGTAACATATTTTCATTTCCAGTTTGCAATGATTCATTTACGAATAGAACAAACTTTCGTTTTATCTGATTTGTGTCAAGTAGTTACGAGACTGTATTAAATTAATTTCTTAACATTAAAACTAAATAGACAACTGAAGTTGAATGTTTTGTGGCTGACTCAATAATCTTCAACACAAACAAAGTAACTAAAAACCTGTTTTGTTCGAATCGGACTCCGGTAGAATTGGCTCCCTTATGTAAATATATGAAGAATGAGAGATATTATTCACAGCGTTTAGAAGTTTAAAGATAAGATTTTTATATAAATGTATCTGTAAACTGTAGATGACGATGTATATTATTCTTATTATATGTTGCATTTAAGAAATATTAAAGTCTTTGCAGTCGATATACCGCGTGATTAATTCTATATTGATTTTAAAGTTTCGTTATTTATCGCTAGAAATTAAACACAATTAAGTTATGATTATATCCATGCTTGATTCACTTTAATACATACATGTACCAAATTTCTACTTATTCTGTCCAATAGACAAAAAGAAAATATATTATGACATATATTATGGGACGATGGAAAAGATATAAAGTTATGAACTCACAAAGGGAATTTAACGGAAAAACGTATGGTGTGATAGATACACGCGTATGATGTAGAAATTCGGGTAATAGATAAAAATAGGCTTAACTTCATCATTTAGGTCCGCGACATATGCGGTTCTTTGTAGCCGTTCCATTATGGCGAGACGTCCACATCACTGGACAACTAGCGGACGCGCTCCAGCCGCACGTGGTCAATCACCGTGCGCGTAAAGTGTAGCAGTGAAAAAGGCCCAAACTCAAAACCCATTGCCTAAAACGTGATCCGATCACAGTCAAAAATACAATTTGTAAACATTACAGTTTTCCATAATATTAATATAAAGCTAAGCAATATAGTTAAATAAATTCTGAAGAAATGTTGTTGAGAGCCATGGTCTTTCCACAATTATAATAAAACCAAAAATGTATTCCATTGCGCCTCATTTAAGAATTATTTTTAATAAATATACTGAAGATGGTAGCTTCCCCGATCTAATGAAACATGCTAAAATAATTCCTCTTTTTAAAGCTGGTGATAAAAGCGACCTTACTAATTTTAGACCCATATCCATCTTACAAGCCCTTAGTAAAATATTTGAAAAAATAATTTACAATCAGTTACTGTCACATTTTTCAATAAACAAATTATTTCACATTAATCAGCTTGATTTTTCTAGAGGAAAAAATACCACTGATGCAGGCATAGCACTCCTTAAATACATTTTTGACGCTTGGGAGTGCAAACACGATGCTATTGGCATATTCTGTGACCTCTCAAACGCGTTCGATTTCGTCGACCATAATACGTATATTAATGAATAAACTTAAGCATTATTGTGTCTCCACATAATCAGTTAGCCTTATAAAATCTTATCTTTCTAAGCGTGTTCAAAAAGTAGTTATTAATGGAAAAGAATCCCCAAGGGCAAACATTACCATGGGAGTTCCCCAAGGATCAATATAAGGATCACTACTATTTTCAATATATATCAATGGTCTTCCTTATTTCACTAGCGACTTGTGTAAAACTGTATTGTTTGCTGATGACACCTCCTTACTTTTTAAAGTAGATAGGAGAAAACAATATTTTGACGATGTAAATAATGCTGTTCCGCCAGTGTTACACTGGTTTACATGTAATAACCTTGTGTTAAACGCTAAAAAAACAAAATGTATTAAATTCACTTTACCAAATTTTAGACAAGTGCCATCTCATATTGTTTTAAATAAGTAAGTGCTTGAACTAGTGAGTTCTACCACATTTCTTGGAATCACTATAGACTTACGACTACAATGGAGCCCTCACATTGAAATCTTATCAGGGAAATTTAGCTCTGCTGCCTACGCTGTTAAGAAAGTGAGGCTCTTAACGGACGTAGAAACAGCAAGATTAGTTTATTTTAACTACTTTCACAGTGTTATGTCTTATGGTCTGTTGTTGTGGGGCTCAGCTGCAGATATTAAGTCGATTTTTATATTATAGAAAAGAGCAGTACGCCTCAGTTACAATCTCAGGCCTAGGGATTCCCTTAGAGATTTCTGTAAAGAAATTGATATATTAACTGTAGCATCAGAATATATTTTAGATAATATTACGTACGTTAAAAAATATTCTGATAGTTTTCTTAGGAAGAGTAATGTTCACAATATTTATACTAGGAATAAGGCTAAACTGATTGTTCCAAATTTTAGGCTAAGCAAAACCGGTGGCTGTTTCATGGGTAGGTGTGTAAATATTTATAATAAAATTCCATTACAATTGACAGAAATTCTATATTGTAAATTTAAAACTCACGTCATAGGCGTTCTTATGCGGAAAGGTTATTACAAACAATAAGACTGCTTGGACATGAGTTTAATATTAAGCCAGTTTAAGTGCGTTCTGTAACCGTGAGTAGGAAAAAAAACTCCTCGGGAGTTTCTTGCCACTTCTTCTTCCGAGACCACTCACGGTAGGGATTTGTTGAAGCGATGGCGTAGTTTGACGTTCGAAAAGTGCTTGTAAAAGCCAACTTCGAATAAAATATTATTTCATTTCATTTCAAAGATGTTCGTTCTTAACTAATGCCCAAAGGCATTAATTATGCATTGCATTATTAATTATAAAATGAATAATAGAACAAAGTCGATTATGAGTTTTTAAGAGCCCCAACTTTTGTTTTTTTTTTATCTAGAAGTTAAACTTCACCGTTTCAGTGTGAGATAATTTTTCTACTGATTATTAAAACGTTGTTTCCAAAAATTCAAGCCGGTTGCTGGAACGTACTGGAAAACAAACGTAAAAACAAGAAATTTCGCAATACATACGTTACGTAGTAAATGGCAACCTAGTCTGAGTTGGGAAAATGCAAATTACCTTAAAAAAGAGACACGAGTAACAATAGGATTTGACACTTGATGTGTCAACGGGAAGGCGGACGCTCCGCCCATGTTGTATATCTGCTTACTGATAATACTCTTATTTGATTCTAAATCTCAGACTTAAATAATATTGAACGCCACATTGGTACGACAAAAAGTGCAGTAAGTAAATAATCTCTTTGTTTACAGAAATGGGTCGACAATACAATAAAAATTTCATAAAAGAAATTCAAAAGGAAAAACAAGCATTGGATACTTCGGTAATGTCAAATAATGTAAAATGGTAACCTCTTTTACCAACCTGTAAAGAAAATTGATAATATAAATATATCTTGCCTAGTCAGTAGTATTTCTGTACGTTTTGTTATCAATAAGGTACACATTTAAATATCGATCGATATATCGATTATACCTATTGTTGACCAAATCTGTCAGCACACATCATACCTATAAAAAGATCTTGCTCAATAAAATAAACAAAGGTTCCAACGAATGTGGTTAATTACTTTTTTTAACGAGTTCCAAGCGATGATTATTATATTTTCGAATAACATTTTTCTGTCTCAAATGGTTAATTAAATAAAACTATAAGCCTTTGAAAAAATTAATGAAAATCAGTCAAGTACTTAATTAATGTAAATTTTAGCAAAATACAAATTAATAAAAGCTATTTATATCGAAATTTATAAAAGTTACCTAATGTTATTTTATATCAGAGGTATTTCTTATATTTATATATTTATTATATTATATTATATATAAGTACGAAAGAACTTATATTTCTAAAACATAAATAAAAAAAATTAACTGGGTTAAAAAGGGAGGATGTTAAACGTATGAGTATATATTTATGTATTATTTATGTGTAAATGTGATCTCTCAATTCAGTACATAACAAAAGCAACGGTTTTTGACGTGATTTTGATGATTATTTCTTCATTGTATAGGGCTACGACTTTTTTTACTATTTTCAGTTTATTCTCATGTAACTTCAGTACTTGAAGATTGAAAACATATATAAATAATATACAAGAAGATAAAAATTATATACATTAATAAAATATAGTGACACTCAAACACGATGATAATATATATTATCATAATACCGAGTATTGATTCTAGAAGGAGGTTGGTAGATATTAATTAGTAATAAGATTGTTGTGATAAATTGTACACAAGTCATGTGGTACATACAAGCCCATCAACGTTCATATATTATAATACATTTTTCGAAAATATTACCATTAGACTATTTTTTACCACAGAATACGTTGTAGATATTTTAAAAATAATTGCATACAAACATAAACGAAGTTGACATTCTTTACTTAAATTTCATAGTTAATAAATGTAAATGTGTTATAAAAATGTTCTGTGTAATGGAATTTATAAAAGACACACTTAACCCGCACCCGAATATGAGCTCTATCTTAATCTTTCCCCGACCCATTTTGTTATATCCCTCGAGCCTCAAAACATTTATTTATGACAAAAATAATTCTTAATACTCGAAGTAGTAGAATATTTATTGTATACCCACTAAGCAAACACTGAAATAATTTTTTGGCTTAGTTTAAAACAAGAATGTTATTAATGATCCAGATTAAACTTGAACAGTAATATCGAAACTCGAATACCTGCTATTGGGTTCGTCTTTAGTTTTGCTATGGATCTTGTCAAGGGTAGCTAAACTTCGCCGCATTATTTTAGTGTGTTTTTATCACGTCTCTTGTATGAAGCATCTGCGCCAGGCCCATAGTAATGATTGCTGTTTGTCTTACGCCCTATATGCTTAAGATGTCATTCATTAGTCTCATAAATGTGAGAACTCTGCCAACCTTATACTATGGTCATGTCGTTTCAAGAAGAGACCTGCGTTTAGCTGTAAGATAAAACGGTTTTTGATGATCCAGCAGAAATCAGTGGCGGATTTGCACTACTCGTTGCTATCCGTCTTGTAACTCACATGCCTAAGTTTTCCACTATAATTCTCGTAATTGCGTGATATCTGCACCCCTTATACTATGGCTCTCTCATGCGCAGTACATATCTGTCCTTAGTTGTAAAATATTACAGCTTTTGTTGACGGATGACATTGAATGTATGAATACTATGCTCCTTATTGAACCAAACGCAAAACAAAAGCGGTACTCTCCTAATGCGACGTACTACTCTTTAGCTTCTACACTTCACAACTTGAAAGCGAAACCCTCGAGGTATGAGTGGAGCGTGCCGTCTTTCATAGACCTTTTCTCGACCATATGGAAGATGGCGCGATAGTACCTAGGTTAGAAAATGGATCAAGTGATCAGGTTTTTTTTCTCGTTTACAAACGGCTAGTTAAATTGCATAACAACAGTTGGTGCATATCTTCGTTTCACAATTAATTATTGTACACACATAGGTACTTAATATACAGTTTATGTCCATACGGAACAATTTACCTTTCACATGATAAAATCATTTTTCACATAGATGCCGTATTACGGGAGATTACTTTGCGTAAATACACAAAATCATAAAATTCTCACTTCGTCTGAATAATATTGATAACTTTAATTGTTTTCAAATAAGAATAAAAAAAGTACGCTATTCGATAATTACTTCGACTACACTACTTCACACGTAATAACGAATATATTTTAATTATTTTGAACAAACGAATACATCGTCGTAGGGTAGGTAGGTACTTATTTCGTTACTAAATTTACGGAAATATCTTTAAAAGCGAACATATGTGTCTGATTCGACATCCAAGGATTTGAAGCTGTGAAGATGTGGAATTGTTCGGTCTACTTCGATTTGATGTAGTTCTAGTACAATTGGCGGCGCAGCGCCATATAACCGGTGCTGAAATTTGCATGGGAAGTCAGTGAGTGAAACAATTAAATCAGACAAGGCTACGCCGTTATATATATATATATATAACTTGTACACCGCCCTCGCTTCGCTTCAGAAAAAATTCACCTTACGCTAAGCGTAACATGTTCTTTTTAATCTAAAATAAACACAGACCTTCATTGTTTTAAAACTTTTCTATTTATGGGCCAACGAAATATTGGAACGAACTTTATTAAGTGATCCTTACTGCAATATATTGGCGAAAATCTTAGCAAAATTGGTTAAGCCATTTCTGACATTAGCGCGCACATACGTACAGAAATAACGATAACATATACAGACAACAGACAAAAATTCTAACAACTATTGTTTTGGGTTCTATTGGGTTAATAAAGGGCCTTAAATATAATATCTTTCAAATGCAGTGCTTCATGGTCAGAAATCGATCATTTAAATTTCAATATATGAATAGACATATATGTGGCGTATTATTTTAAAATCATATCGCATTTAATACCAGAACTTTTAACTTCGACTCGAGTTGTCTTAGATGCAAAATTTAAATTTAAAATTTAGCAGTAAATTTTGGAATTTAGGAGGTGCACTAAAATTATTCCAATGCAAAATCTTGCATCGTCCGTGACAATTTCCTTAAAACTTTAAACAGCTCGCCAACAGTCCCTCGAAAAAGGTCCATGGGGTGACGCAAAATGACGACGAAAATACGCTAGTCTGATGAAATTATAGATGTCAATACTTTAGACCAAAGTGATATATAAAGCGAATCCATTAAGGTAATGTCTATATAGGTATTTACAGATATCGTTTCGATTCTAGTAAGTTGGTTGGCAGCTAACGAGACGTATATAAAACCGTATCACTATTCATGGGTATCGTCCGAATTACACTGGATGGTTAAGAGCTCAGCGCCGTTCAACAGTATAAATCCGATGCTGCCTCGTTTGTCGGTTAACAGGTCATGTCTACTATTAAAGTCTATTATGAAAGCAGAATTTCAGATATCAAAATGGCTCATTGCATCTTTAATACCATACAATTTAGAATCTTGTTAGAGTTTCTTTTGAAAAACGCTAATAGCCCTACTTAACTGTTTGTTTTCTTAAATATGTAACAACTTTCAAATAACTAGATGATGAACGAAATATAAAATTTCAAACAAGCCTTTTTCGCCATTCCAACCCCTTAAGAACCTATTTTAACCTAACCCACCAACTTTTGGATTTACGACGGAATATAAAAATAGGTATATATTAACGCTGAGTTATACCAATATATTTAACAACAAATCTTACCGGTGCATATTTTCTTCGTTTCTGGATTTTTTTATACGAGTGAGTATGGATTAATGAAATTTGGGGTGTACGGAGCTCCTACTTAAACCCAAGCCAACATTTCCTGCCTGTGGCGCACCATGAACAACGGACGAGGCAATGGCGAGCGGTCCCTCTTGTTGAAGATCGCTGACGCCTGTAGTAAGTGTATTGTGGCAGGTTTTTCTACATAACTAGGTAATACGCTAGCTACCACTTCTAGAAACAATCCAATCCCACATTCCTCACTTCGAGTGATGCTTTCGATGTGTGGACGTCCATGGGCGGTGCGACCAATCACCATCAGAAAACTCATCTACACATTTGTAGGCAATTTACGAACAATCACTACAACTAAACACTAAACAATCACTAGTAGATGACTACGTGTATGTAATTTGTAGTGGCGAAATTATTTAAACCGATAATTTTTTACCTTGTTGTACTAACTATGTAAATTTATTAATCTACAAATATGTAGGTGCCAGGGTGACATAAAATTCGGAAGACTCAATACTGTCATACCGGTAAGGTGTCACTTCCATAGATTATGCTATTTATCAGTTGTTATTTTAAGCACGGGTGACGTTTTTAATAACAAATACTTAATTAACAGCTACAATTTAAACATTTACGTATGATCTTATTGGCTTTCATTAAGTTTATATCAAAACTTTTATTGAATCACTCACTTTACGCGTCCACAATTACACTATACTACACTGTGAAATAGTATACCGGACATATATCGTCATTTGAAACTGTGTCAGAAATGTTAGCATAAAAAGCTTAAACCGTCTCACCGGAACCGTGCATCAGTCCGGGAGAAACATTACCTTAAGTTGTGTTGACTCTGGATTACAAACTTCTTTCGCGCGAAATAGAAAGTGAACCGTTGTTCTGTTGCGATTTCAAAGGAGGATAAACCAGCAAAGCATATTTTCGGCTATGATCGTGTAAACTATGTTAATAATTTTTTTTGCGCTTTGCATTCGATATGACTTCATTTACGTAGTGACGGCTGTTTTCAAACGATAAGTGAAACCATGGATCAAAATCGGTAAAGAAAGGTTTAACAAGGTTTGTATAATCACAATTTGTTTATCTAAAAATAATAAAAAATAATGAATACAAATATAAAAACTCCGAGTAGAATATTACACAGACAAAACAATAGAATTGGATTTTATTGTGGAAAATCGTATTATAAATAAAGTTTGTATAGGCGTCAGTGTTTTAAATTATTTTTTTTATTAGAATTCTAATAAAGAAGAATTAAAATAACCGTTGTAATAACGTTTATCAAAATTTTATTATTATTCAAACACCTTTTTCAAAGTGAGCTCTGAACATTTCCAGATCAATTTTTTTATCCGACCATATTTTTTGTGAATGATGTTCAGAAAGATACTCAGTTTTCAATTACTATATATGTTACAGTTGAAACCAGTTTGAAAACGCGTTCTATCTAAAAACTGGTTTTAACTGTAAGATATACAACGCAACCATTTAAATTATTTATTTATTCTTCGTGGCAGAGGTTGTAAATTCTTGTAAACAATAATTACACATGTAAATTATTTATTTGTTTTTAATTAATTATTATGTACTTGTGTATAATTGTATTTATGTAAAAGTATTGACAATTTACTGTTTTTTTTTTTCAATTATACTGACGGTGGTTCTGATCCGCCAAGCAATAATATAAATCATAATATTTATATCATTAAATATTTTCACTTCTTCAATTACTTTTACATTTTATTCCTTTTGTAATTGTAGGAAATGTAGCAATAGCCGTAATTGACGTCACGCGGTACGCTGAAAGCCTGTCTTTTGTTCGCACACAAAAGCGGGTGTAACAAAACGGATAAAACGTTGATCATCAGACTGTATTGGGAAGAACTTCAGAATCGTCCGACCGATTTGTCTGGTTTCTTCAGTGTGTTTGTAATAGGACAACTTCTATATGAAACAAACTATTACATACATATACTGCCAATATATCATTTAACGCAAACTAATGCAGTAACTATGCATTTTCTGTAACGATGGGTGTAAGAAGCTCAATCCATTAGTCGCCCAAACCAACGTGTTCTGCTCAATGCGCACACTGCTGAACAAGGGGCGAGGACTCTGTACCACCCAGTTTCATCTCGATGGCACTTGTGCATGGTGGTACTTCTGACTACCCATCACCTACCTTCGAGAATCAACAATGAAATGTATTTATATGTGTCGGTCGTAGTATCAAAAACTCGGTAGTAACACTTTAACAATATTTGGCAACGCGTTTGTGATGCTTTTACGGTTATGGACGATCACGAACGAGCATTGGTGGCCACTTATCATCGATGCCACGTGTTCTCTTTTGTTATTAATAAAAAAAACCTCTGCAGTTTTACTGCTTCCATAATTCCATTCTAATAATTTAATGATACTAAAAATATTTACGCTTACAATTAATAATTATTAAATCTATTGGCGCTTATAATGTTAAGCATTGTAAAAATGAAACGTTTTGACAACCTGTAATATTCGAGTTATCAAAATTGCTAATTTTAATCAAATTTACTGAAAATTTATTAACTACTGAATCAATAAAGGGTTCGATACTTTCTTTCAATTAGATAAATAATGATGATGTTCTATAAAACTACAATTTCTTTGTCGTTGATTCATTGCTATTTCATTCAACAGCCGTTGATGGTAATTTTAGAATTTCACAGACCAAAGTCAGTTCCCATTCCACTTGGACCACCATTCCACCAGTGCACGGTAGCTATGCATCATGTACATACTTTGCAAAGTGTATCAATAAGGATCTTAAAAGTGTACAAAGGAACCGCTTATCTCTTTAGAGATTTCTTCCAGTAGAGCTACGAGTGAACACTTCATATCGAGAGGTAGATAAAGTGTTTATTTGATTGTTGTTGAATGATATTCCCGGAAAACTGCGATTTTTTATTACTTTGTGACATTCGAGAGTTGCTATTAAAGGAAGAGTCTAATATTCTGCATTTATGGACACGCCATTATAATTATTCGTCATCATCATCATCATCTCAGCCGGACAACGCCCACCGCTGGGCATAGGCCTCCCCAAGGATCTCCTTCACCAGATCGTCGGTAATTATAATTATTAATTACCTAAAGAATCATAATAATAATATTTCGTTAGCAAAAAATAGAACGAGTAAAAAAATTAAGACGTATCACAGAATTCACACGCCACGCCTCTTACAAAATTTCCTTTTCTTCCAAACTTATTCCATGTAAATCTTACTATGAAGCATAGATCGATATGTAAATTTTAATATCAGGCATAGATTACAAGAACGCAATTTAGTATACATTCCTTTTTGTGCTACAGAATGCGGCAACCTTTTCGTCATAAATCAAGAAAATGTATAGTATTCTCACGAGGTCACAGTGTCATGCAGGTTAAAATATTGGCTCTAACGCGTCCTAGTATTCCGAAATACGCAAGTTTCGGTATATACTTTAATATTATTTTCCTACTGTCTCTGAGGTACCAGAATCCAAGAGAGTTACGACTTATGTAAAGAAATCCGTAAAAAGCTACGTACCTTACAGAAAGGCAAATGTATATGCAGAGTTTTACTCACGATTTCACTATACACGCATTAGGCATACATAAATATCATCGTATCTAAGAGATTAACAAAAACAACGTTTAACACGTTCTCTGGTTCTAATAACAAAATCGATACACATTACACTAGGTATTTTATTATCTAATGAGATTGCACAGAACCATTAAATATTATGAAAAGCACTATTTACATTAACAACAAATGATAGAGGTCATAAAACCATGTACGTGGGACTTTAAAAACTAATCCCGTCTCAGACAAGAAGCTGATTCGTTTACACGGCGCGGCGCTACCGAGCTAATATGGGATACAATGTTGAAACTAGAGCGAATACACCCGCGACCGGCGCGTTACTGGAATGAATTCCGTGCAGAAAATTTTTAAACACAAAGTAGTACAGTGCCACGCTACGCCATCGGCCCGCGGTTTACTAGTCTTTGTCTTTGTACAATGCAGCCCTTCTCAAACATTTCCAACGCGGAAAGACGTTCAATTTATTCCACAAACTTTTTCTCGTGAGCACGAGAATTCAATTCATATGCAATGGTATTTACTGCGTAAAATGCCGTGCCACGTCAACAATGCCTGAATGATAACCTGATTTTGATCTATCAAAAGCGTTTGCTCTCGTCTTGAGATATATTTCCGAATAATCCCAACGCCCGAGCTCTGAAGTGAATGCAAAATAGAGTTAAGTGTTCAATTATTAATGGATGGATATGCACCGTCAGTTCCAGTTCAATATGCTGATGCTTTGCAATCAATTTTAAAATCACTTCTAATATTATGAATATGCATGGTTGGTTATAATGCATTTAATGTAATCACTGTCAACTATCTGCTGTAATAGACCAATCTGCTCCATTTTCTATTTAATGCAAGACAGTACTTAGCCTAGATAAAGTTACAAGTATAGAATTAGTAATAAAATGGAGTAATTAAATATAATTTAATTTTACGTGGATTGCTTACTGAATGTACATATATGTTAAAAAAAATTACGTTTCCGCATGTACCTACACTTCATTTTGAGATACAGCGGCACGCTGTAGGGAGTACTTTAATATTATAATAATTATAATATCCGGCAGCTGGCCAGTTTGTCGAATACAATTCCGACGTAGTGTTTGGATAAAATCTATAACATACTACATAACTAGCTGAAACGTATTTGGTTCACATTGCAAAACGTTTTTGAAAGTTTTAATAACATTTAAGTAACTTTATTTCACACTTTGTGAATTACAATTTTTATACAATCTCACCGTCTATTCAATTTGCGTGTAAATCATCCCAAGTTGGTTAATAATTCTGCTTTCAAAGGTTTACTTTTTACTGCAAAAGTTTGGAATAATTTTACTATAGGGGATGACAGCAATGCTTATGAATTTATGTATTGTAAACTGTGAAATATCAAGAACACCTTTATATATAAAGAATTAATAAAAAATTCTACACTATTTTCATTAATATTATAAAGAGAGGGCGCAAATTTTGTGACTTTGTTATAGGTGGGTAATCTCCGTCCCGAGGCACGATTTGAAAAAATATTTTACCCCTTGAAAGATAAACTATTACAGATGAACATAGGGTAATATTTAGTGGATGTGTATAATAAACAATAGATGATCCCGAACGAAGTCGGGACAGGCCGCTACACTATACTAATATTACAAAAAGAGAGTGTGCGAATTCTGTGAGTTTATGGATATGCGGAGAGTAATCCCCGGAACTACGGTACCTGCCAGAAAATTTATTTTACCATCTTGAAGGTACTTTATTCCATATGGACATAGATTATATATCACGTAAATATAAAAAATATTTCCACCCCAACGAAATCGGCACAGGCCGTTATTATAAATAAAGACATTTTGTACAAAAAATATTAACTTTTTATATATTGGTTTGTTATGAATACCTATCTGAAGGCTGTTAAAAAGAATACTAAGTAGCTTATATTATGAATGGCACAGTTTTATTTAGGCACAAACAATCTGCTTTGATTACAGAGTTAAAGGCATTCATATTTTCTTTTCAATATTCCAAGGCTTTCATGATATTGGCATATTAAAGCATACATAATATTTTTGTGAGTACTTAACAGTACTTTTCAAGATCGATGTAAGCATATGTATGTACATACACGCTCACGTACAGTGCACACAGACAATTTAAGAATGATCGCTTATGAATTTTTCTTCACACGAATACTCTCCGGACAATTTATTATTATTTTGTCGTTTGTCTATACAATAAACATGATCGATATTCAAATTTCTTAGTTTTGTTTACTTGCTCACACAATAAACGTTCTTAGAAATACGACCTATAAATGGGGTAGAGCGATTCTGTCTTATAATTTTGCATATAAATCGAATTGTAAAATGATAAATTACTTATTTTTATACATTTTATGAAACGCTTAAAAACTTTGAATACTAATTTGATTCCAAGTTTTTTATAATACAAATTAGCGGTACCATGACACTTGAGGACATTATAAGTTTAAATATGTAAGTATTGAGGATGCTCAGGCTGGTGCCCAATTAATTAAAGTCTTCTAGTAGTTATATGTAGTCACTCCAGTGAAGATATCTGCTAGTACTTCAACATTTTCTGAAACGCGTTGAAGTGTATCAATACACACGAGGCCAGCACGATGGATTAGGGTCATGATATCCGAAGTGATCTATCGACGTCGACGACCTGCATTCATATCAGCGGAAACAAACGGAGGCCCATAAGTGGTATATGGGTTCCACGATAGTGGATCTCATTTAAGCATGCCGTGACTTTAATTTTGGCTTTCCATAAATGGAATATTCCATGTTTATACACAAATAATGGATATCTACTTACTTCCATAATCCTTTCTTATAAATATATAAATAAACACACATGTATATCTGGATAACGTAAGTTTTTATTGTCTTTGCATGTAAGTTTTTATTTTGTTGTTTTTTTTTTCATGGTAAAATGTAATTATTTTTGCACTGTCTACGCATATCCATCAATTGCATTATTTCGAATCATCGAATATTCGAATCAATCGGTCGTTAATCATGAAAAAGTCAATCTGATTTCTTATGACATGAGTTATCTTGTCGGCAGGTGTTCGCCAAGTATGTAATCGTCTCTATACATGTTCGAACCAAGTGTTAGTTAGCGATTAAATTATTCACACACAACAATTCACAAGCCTATCTCCACTGTCGTTTCTCAAACCCAATCCAAAATTCCCAAATAGTAAAGTGTGGCTTCCTCCTTCGTAGTGCTTCCTCTATCAGCTAGTTTGATTTCACTAAGTCCCATTACATGTACTTTCAATCTTACCATTTCTCCTGTTATATTTTCTAGTTTACCTGGTTTGTTTAGCCCTCTGAGGTTCCATGTGCTCAGATTCAACTCTTCTTTATTGTTGTTCATATAGTTCATTCTTCTTGTATTCTGAACTTCGCCAGTAATTAATTTAACATTGTTGAGCCCGGCAACTCTTAGACGTCGAGTGGTAATCGGTTTACATGGCTTCTCACTGCTTTTTATATTTTGACAGGACATAATGGTTTACTAAAGGCAATCTTAGTGTTGTGCAGTCCCATTTTAATTCTACACCAGTCATTTAAGAAGTTATTTCAACTTCAAGGCCGATGCAACCTCTTCCAATCGTTTATCCGACTAGGTGAGAAATGGTTGTACTGCCATCTGTTTGGTCGCCATAGCCCCGTCTGTTGTCTAGCAGTGAGCACCACGATGACAATTGCCCTAGGGGACACGTGCAGGTGGGGTTTACATTTGGGCCGGTTGGTTGTTATTCCCGTTCTCCCCTTACACCCGCGAATTTATAAACTATTGAAATGTTTCCGGGGTGTTAGCAAAACACTGCGTCATCCATCGACAACATTTAGCTGCTAAAATCTGAGTGGTAGATTGCACGGACCTTGGATTGATCTTGATTCAGTCATAAACACAATTAACTGAATCCGAAACAACTAATTAAATACGCTGTTATTTGAGTGGTTGAGTGAAGACAATGATGACAACTTTCATAAATTACTACTACACACTGAACTACACTGGTTGTCGAAAGGTTGATGTTTGCTAAGATTTTTTACACTTTTTGAAAATGTTTTGAATTTTTGGACGCTAAAGATCCAATTTTAAGAGAAAATTTAATCAAGCGAAACAAACGAACTAAATTTAATCTGGTTAAATTGTTTTACGAGATGACGGTCTAAATTTGTTTAAGCCAAATTCATAAATCATTTCACCGTTTCTTACATGTTTCCCAATTTGTCACAGACAAACTGCTAGAAAGATACTGTTTCAATCTACGTTCAACATTCAAATGTCTTCTATTCAGGTCTTGAAACTAGGTTTGAGGGTGTTTCGACTATCATAATACAACAGTGAAAAGTCAATTCATAGAATGATATTGAAGAAACGGATGTCATATCACAATGGGAATGAATCGGGATAAGCACAAATGAAAAACTTAAAGTAGAATTTAGGAACTGATATCAGCAATTTTGGGTTCAAAAAAAAACCTGCCTGTTGCTTATCCCGTGTAAATTGCGGATTTTATTGTTGCTTTTTCATACCTATCGATCTTCTAATGAATAAAAGAAACAAAAAGGACAACACTGGCCAAGCAGGTTTAAAATTAAACCTCGATGCCAAATGTTGAATGTCTATTAGTAAAACATCAGATTCATCCGTCTCACTGAAAGCATTTAATTCTTGCTTAGTTATTTTATGTAAGTAAGTTAGAATATAATTGGTTTTAATTTGAATTTAAATAATAAATTTATAACACTAATTTTTTTTTTTTTTAGTTTTTCCGCTAACCTTTACTATACTTAGAAATTTCAATCTACCAAAGTCAGTAGCACTATACCACCTGTCAAAAATACACTTGAAGTTGATGAATTTGCAAAAAAATATTATAACGTAAAATCTACTTGGAACATGCCAAGGGGCCGAATCCGGAATATCTGTCGCCAATTTTAAAATTTTTATGTATACATATATTTTATGATAATTTTACACTTATAAGATTTACCAGTACGACGAGAGCTACTTCGCATGACATGAAACTTGCCATCCCGTTATTATAAAATAAATAATTGTCTAATCACTCTCAAAAGAGAATTCAGTTTTTCCCACTCATTACTACCATCGTGCACAGCTACACAAAAAAATAAAAGTAATTTATAACTAATCAATTACGAGTACAATAATAATACCCTACTGTAATTATTGTATCCGTTCAATGTAACTTTTTCATTGTTCTTTTTTTCTCTACAAATCGAAATATTAAAAAGCTGGCTATTATAAGTTCAATTTGTTACACCAAAGCCGTACTTATTCCCTATTAATTTATTTAAGACAACCTATAATTTTGTATTGTGCTTAAACATGGCGAAAGTCAGAGATCATGCATAGTCATGGTCAATGCGCGTTCGATTTTTATCTTATAACGTAATTTTTTGCCTGTGGTTTAGCTTCTACAAACTTAATTTGATCTACTCGTACACAGGAAGTATGAAGTCGGAAGAGAGGATGTTTTCAATCTATGTATATTGGATATGGGTCGTTCTGTAAACTGTCTAGCTCTAAGTCTGTTTGCATCGTAGGTGTTTGAACAACTTTTCATATTTAAGAGAGCGACATGACATGGAAAGTAGTAGCGGTTGACATAAATATATACAACAAAAACATAATTCACAACTAAGACCTAGAAAAAAAAAGCTTTGAAGTGTAAGAGGATTCTTGTGTCCAAGTTTACTTTCCATGTTCGTGAAGCATGCTGCCAAAAATGTTTTCGATGTATTGTGGTTGTTATGTTGAATAGCTTTCTTCTATTGTATGAATTTCAGTTTTGTGAATTCAATTTAAGAATTTGCCTATATAACGTAAGATCCTTTGTAACAAAATTGTTAATAATATATAATAGGTTTGTATAGGTGAAATCCTAATACCGACTGCTTGCTTGATATGCAGTATTTGTATCAAATACCTCTAATAACGAACGTGTTTCTCGAGCGACGCGGAGATTCATTGCAAAAGCCTCGAATTCTAACACGTAATGTTATATCGTTATCGTACCCGAAGTTCAATATACGTCAAAAGCTTTTGATGTGTATCTTGCAGGAATTAAAAAATTAAATCTGTTTTTATCAAAGCTACCAGTACAGCTTAAGACTGTTTACGCTGCTATATCGCATTAAAACTTTTTCAATTTAGTCGTTACAAAATTCTGTGGGTATTATTCTCAGGGAGGATTTAAATCAGTGTTTTAAATATGAGGGGGTTTAAAAGCATATCCAGGTAAATCAAAGTTGGAGCGGCAATATTCTAACGCATTAAAGAATATGCATAAGAACTTTATGGGCTGCCTAAAGATATTTACTCCCACTTTACTAGAAAGTCTTAAGAATCTATTTGATAAAAATTTAAACAGGCCAGTGAGGGTTGTATGTATGTATGAGATCCGGTCTGTACTGGGTCTGGGAGCCCCTACTCCGGAGAGGAGTCCAAAGAACCATTGAGGAAGCACCGATACGTCCATACGAGATTTCCGGATCTACATTCGACTAAACACTACCAAATCAGAATAGTCAGTATTAATTCATCATAACCCTGTTACTCCAAAATGTCTTTGGAATATTTCTATCTTAAATCGAAATAATGTGAGAACATAAAGATTGATAAAATCTTAATCACATTAACAAAATGTAAATGGAATAAAAAAGTACGTGACACCTCGTTAGAGTAATATCGTAGCCGTCGTCGAGTCGAGGCTGAAGGCGCTACGATTGACACTTCTTTTGAATCTTTTTGCAGAATTCAGTGCCGTTGATTCTGGGTGACTCCACTCCACATACGTTTAATATTTGTTGTTTTTTTAAGGTTCCTTATATCCAATGATGAAAGGAATTCTTTTAAGGTTATTCGTTTGTTCGTCTATTCATTTATTTTAAATCCAATTTTACTGGATTAAGTAAAATTAAATTAGATACTTATTTAGCGGCAAATCAATCATGAAAGTGTATTGAAATTAAAAATAGCTTTTAGTGAGTCGTATCTGGAGCCAAATAAAAAAAACACTGCACTTTATGAACGATGAACTTTTACCGATATATAATTTATACTTATGTACCCCGTTGGATATATAAAAAGCTAATGAAAAGATTTTTTTAGGATTGCAGTTTTTTTCTAAAAATCTAAACTAAAATCTTGTCGTGAAATACCCACAGGATCTCGAGTTCACCAAGTACCTGCAGATGTCGAATTAAGCCAGTTTGGATCTGATTACATGTTTTTTTTTTAATATTTTAAAAACAGAACCGATACTAACTTCACTAACGTTGTTGCCCCAAATAATTCGAACGGTACGCAAATTATGATCATTACAGTTACCTTAATCTGTATTTACTAATAATGACAATGGCTACATGAACCGATAAAGTTATTATTTCCCAAACTTAGGAATATTTGAAATATATGTACTTTGAAATAATATTCCACAAATACATACGGCAAATTGTAAATTGTATTTATATTTATAACTCGTTTCGTATGCGAATCAAAAACGTGTCAATTAACAACTCTATTGAATGTGGCCCAGGAAAGTCATTACTCAAAACCGAAACATTCATTAAGAGTGAAAGAACATATCGTACAAACTGCTGGGAACTTCTAATGTCGACATCATTAAAACTTGATGGGATAAAACGTGTGGTATAAAAATGCCGTCGCATTCGCTGGTGTCTAAAGCCGCTATTTGCCATTAAGTATTATTACGTCGCCGAGACCGTAGAGGATGCAATTACTAAATTCCTAGGACTAGTTTCCTGTTTTCAATTTAAGCGTCATCAAGCTTTTGTTGGATGCCTCGTTTAAATTACTTTGTACGTACCAATTAAGGTTAAAAATTCTTGATGACATGCGAGCACTGTCGTCGTCAACGAAATGAGGTCATAAAAATCAAATCAAATCTTATCAAATGACCCTTACAGGTACATCAGTTACTAGTTCGTTGTATAAAATGAAAATTTATGTAGGTATATCTTATAACTAAACAATATTTTAATTTTAAAAGTTAATCTAATTTTGTACAACTAATTTAACGTAATTTAATTTTAGCGACATGATAATAAAAATAATGAATTTAAAGGAAGTATTTATTCATTCTTTACATCGAAATACTTATAATCTATACATATAATAAAATTCTTATTGATCACTTACTGTACATCAAGGATATGTGAGAAAACTAATATTAGGAGCCTTTCTTAATGCAACAGAAACCAAAACAATAGTTGGTAGAATTTTTGCCTGGTAGTCTGTGCGTTTAATTGCAACTAATGTATTGCAGTAATCAACATTTAATATTTAAAGTTCGTTTCATTGTAATCCGCCTATAAATAAAAAATTATAAATTAATATATGTATTTATAATTCATAGAGATGAGAAAAACCCAGTCTTAAAACAATGCAGGTGCTATTTGTAAGTGAAAGGCGTAGTTTTTCTGAAGCGAAGCAAGGCAGTTTGCTAGTATATAATATAGTTTAAAACTAAAAAATGAGTATCAAGAATTGCAATTCCTCCACCAAGTGTTATTTCGCTTTTTCTCTATGATTAAATAAACCCGATAAGACTCTACACATTTTTCTCTATTCAATGGAACACATCAAAAAAGCTTTAAATGCGAAAACAAAGAATTTTGTAAAAAGTCACAAAAGTCAGTTTTCACCAATAGATAACGGTAGAAACTGTGGATGAGTATAGAAAATCACAGTTTTCCAGAAGCGAAGACGCTTTCTCGAGACAGTTCTCTAGAACTGCAAGACTCCATATTGCACATATCGATTGACTGCATATTGCTTGACGTTGTGAATTGCAAATGTGCCTATTCGCCTTCCGTATAAATCGAAGATCATAACCACATTACTTATCTATAATTATATACAACGATGTATTTGAATATAGGTTTGACGACTTTATGATATGAAAACAAATAGAAGCCTTGCATAATACGACAGAGTAAGACGTTTATCAATTGATAGAAATGAATAAATTGAAAATCATAATCACGCAACTCCAATATGAAATTGAACATGGAATTGAGTACAGCAAAGTAATTAAAAAGAGAAACGGCGGCAAGAGTGGAAATGTTGCCGTATTAATAAGTCAATAATTTGAGAGGATTGCGAACATGTGAGACGGAATATTAATAGCCTATTAGATACTGGTTATTGACTTTAACTCTGTTAAAGCTGGTTCACATATATGCATAACTATATTTTTATTCAAATTGCTCTTATTATACATACTGTTGTGTGAATCAATCAATTATAACTGAAGTGTCCTGAGGTGATCTATTGTGGAAATTGGTTAGTACAATTACGTATGTCACATGAACTTTGTGTAATAACATATTATATTGAAATTCTTGATGAGACAATGGCAAAATATCAATGCTTTAAGATGTAATAAGATGTTTGACGGCAAACTTATTCAAACGAAACTCCGAGTCAACCACGAATAATATAACGTAAAGTAACGAACACGCCGTAGCATTGATCTTGATCAGGATCTGTTGAGTATTGGGTAGGCACTGCAACCAAGGAGGTTCGTTGCAGTGCCTACCACCAACACCAAACCAAACCACAAATACGGCTTTATTTTAAATCACATCGATATTAATATTCCTAATGATAGACAGAGTGCTTGATTTATGTCCGTCACTGGCTCGAATGCTCCACTGCCCAAAAAGGCAATATTCCTTTACTGTTGAGGTTACGGAACTATACAAATATATATAGAAAGATTGTCATTTCGATTGCATGTAAGATTATTTTGTTATTTTTTTTGTCCGATTCAACAGAACTATGTAATTTAGTTAATAATTTAAAACATTAGATGAATACGAATCGATTTTGTGTGAAAAACGTAATGAAAATCAAATAAATTGTTAATTTTTTTTGAGTAATCCAACACAAGAACATCATGTTGAAAAATAAAGCCACATCGAATGAGATCAGTAACATTTCACATAACAATAACGAGGATAAATTTACAGAGGCATTCGATCTGAAAATAAATTCACGAGCAGAAAAAGTTAATAACGAATAACAATCGGAGGCAATTTCATTGTTGTCAACGTTGGTTGAAACCAGTGCAGTTCCCTAGACTTGTACAAAGCACTTTCCCGTTCGATATTACGATGTGCCTGCTTCTTCATTTTCTGAACACCTTCATCTAGCTGTTATACCACCGTAGATTGCGCTTTAATCTTCCTCGATTTTATGTTGGCGTAGATAGATACGCCTGCGTTGGGTTTAAGCTAATTAGTATGCAAGCAATCTAAATATGAGTTACACGAAGGCTTATCAAAATTCAGCACCTTCGTCGTGACATATACGGTTTAGAACCCCACTAATTAAAAATTAAAATGCTAGTGACATTCTAATTCTATCTGTGTTAGGGCAGCAAATTGATAAACCGTTTAGTATGCGGATTTACCGCTTCTTTCTTGACCGGAAAACATACTATTGGTCGAAGTATTACCAATCTGAACATACATCGTATAATGAGAGATATGGCAGCGTTGAACATTTAACATCAAGTGGCTCATTATCAATTTACCGGTCATTACTAAGAAAAAATAATACATTGAATAATAACAACGTAAATGTAATACAAGAATGAAATGTTTATAAAATAACAAATTATGTTACATCGGTTTATTTACATTTATATCTAATGGAACTAATGTTAATTCACTATAATTTATAGATCAAATTGCATGGATTTATCCACGCGTGTCAGTATTCACACAGTCGGCTAATCACTTTAACGAGATGGTGGCTTTATTGCAAATAAGCCTGCTTTTGTAAGGCAGTTAAATATCATCGAATTAAATATTACATTTATCACTCCAATTCAACATTATTGAATATAGTAAAATTTTAATAGGTACCAGGAAACCCATGTGTTTTGTAACGATAAACTTTATTAAATGTTTGGCATTCCTAGTGTGGCTATACATAGGTTACACTAAAAGTTTCCGGAATTGGCCACTTACATAAACAATATTTAAAAAGTTATTACTACATTTAAAAATGGAACTCTTTAGCCGTAGAATACAAGTTATTTAATCAGATTGTCAATTGTTTCCACGGTGTGACGTCATTTTAGAAATTGCGTGATTACAATGAAATGGATTTAACTCTGGAAAATTTTCGTTGTATGATTTTTTATGATTTTAAGTGTAATTTGACAGCTCAGCAGAGCCTCGTTCGGCTTCAGTCTGCTTTTATCAAAGAAGCACCATGCAAGACAACTATTTATAGCTGATTTGCAGAATTCAAACGCGGTTGTGTCAATTTCCATGATGAAATTCGTGAAGGTCGCCTGTGCACCGCTGTGTATCACAAAAACATTCATGCTGTGCGCCGTATGATCGAAACTGAAAAGCATGTGACCTACCATGAGATCCGGACATCTTTGGACATAGGAATAGGTCCAATACAGTTAATCCTACACAAACATTTGGGTATGAGAAAGCTGTGTTCTCAATAGATCCCACACAATTTGACTGATGATCAAAAAACGGACCGCATCACTTGGTGCCATGCTATGCTTGCCAGATACATGAAGGGCCTTCAAATTTGGTGTGGGACATAGTAACAGGTGAAGAAACATGGATTTTTTAGGTACGATCCAAAAATAAAGCAGCAATCAAGCGTATGGGTCTTTCGAGACGAGCCGAAACCAACAAAACTGGCGCGCGTGAAAAGTGCCTCGAAGCGGATGATTGCTTCTTTTTTTAAAAAACTGGACACGTGGTGACTGTTGCTTTAGAAAATCGTCGTACCGTGAACAGTGACTGGTACACGACTATTTGTTTACCGGAAATTATTAACAAACTCCGTGAAAATAACGGTAAGCACCGTATCATCTTGCACCACGATAATGGAAGTTCCCACAAGGCCAGACAGGCAAATGAGTTTTTGAAGGCCAAAAACGTACAACTTATGAGTCATTCAGCATACAGCCCTGACCTGGCACCGTGTGACTTTTTTCTGTTCCCAAAAATCAAGAACCATTTTCGCGATCAACGGTTTTCATCACCAGAAAAGACTGTCGAAGAGTATGAAAAACTTGTATCTGAAGTCACCACGGAGGAGTAGCATAAATGTTTTCAAAATTGGTTCAATCGTATGAAAAAGTACATTGACTCAAAGGGAGAATATTATGACAAAGAATAAATTATTCATGTTTGACCATTAATAGTATTTTTTTCATATTTATTCCGGAAACTTTTAGTGCGCCCCACGTATTATTTAGGTACTTTTTATGTTAGGTTGGTGAGATACAGAAGGCTGGTTATATTAATTTATTGCATAGGATCAGCTGCACCTGCTGTGTGTACCGTTAAGACTGTAGGACAAAATTATTTTAGCTCTTAAAAGTAAATTACAGTGTAGGTTATCGTATAATTATATTTTTAATCGACTTCAAAAGAGCTGATGGTTCTGTGTTCATGTGTATGTATTTTTTATTAACCGATTTTAATGATTGTTTTAGTTGAATGTACTAATAGTAATAGTAATAAGAATTTGACATTAGTTTCAGTATCTGGATATTAATATATGTATATATAAGATGGCTCGTAGTTACTCCCCTATAAATATGGTGAAGATCAAATGATGGATTCCGGAGATAAATAAGTGGAATTTTATATGTATAACTAGCTGACCCGGCTAACGTTATTTTAATATATAAATAGCAAATCCCTTAACGCATTAGAGTGTACAATATTTTTTGTTAACCCATCTTCTGCTAACACAAACAATCTGGATGGTTTGCCCACTCGAGAGCATGCCACGTATAATTGTCCGTGTGAAAAACATTGTGTGATATGAATTAATGATAAATTTATTTGAAAATAACACTGAAATAGTAAAATGATAATTATAAACGTCACTATTACGGTAGATGCACAAACAATAATAATAATGGCCGAAAACTGTTGATAGTGAGAAAAAAGATCTCATCCCTACTCCGTGCTGTTTACTGGGTCAGAAGTGACACTTGGGATAACTGATCAAGTGATAATTTAACAGTTTTCGACCTGAGTTGAAAAATATTGAATTACTAATATCGCTATTAAAAAATAGGGGTTGATGGTAGAAGGCTGAAAATTTAGGGTTGTATGTATTTTTAATACCACATCATAAAAAAATAAAAAAAATTGTCCAAAAAATAAAAAATAAAATTTGGGGTGGACTACCCTTATCACTTAGGGGTATAAAAATAGATAACAACCTATTCTCAGACCTACTGAATATATATATAAAATTTCATCGTAACTAAAACTGTGACACGAGAATTTTATATATTAGATGTATAAACATATGTATATGTATGCATCCCCGTATCTCCCGGGTTGTAATCCGCGTAGCAATAAATTCCACTTATTTGCTGTAGCATCTCTTTAATAGGTAAAATGAACAGCGTAGGAAATGAAACAGACCCCTGACGAATGCCAGCATTGATAGATTTCATGTCCGAGCATTCACCTCGACCATACGATATCTTGCTATCGAGAGACTGCAGAGTCAGTTTGACAGACCATTATGTAAAAAAAATATCATTTAAAGAACTCTCACACCTCGAAATTTTAGAAGGTGTGGCTTCCCCGTCGTCAAAAGTCGATTTAGATGCAAAGAAGGTACTAATAATATCGATCGTTCGATTACCGGCCGGAGCTGACATTTATGTATGTGTCAGACAAAAGTTTATACTTAGGTCATGGGTGTTCGTGATATGTACGTCCATACTTCCTACAATACAGGGAATTTTAGTGCAAGGTTGTGAGTGTGTGAACGTTTGTTAATTTATTTATAATGCTGAAGTGATGATGAAAGCAACAATACCCCTTAAAGATTAGGACTTAGGTGATAACACTGAGATTAGACGACAGAAACTACTTAGCAGTGAATCTAGGGCAGACTAGACAGAGGGGAAAATGAATTTAAGTAAAATAATATTATATTCACTACATACTGTAGTCGGTGCCAAACTAAATTTAAGCGATGGTAAGCCATAAGTCATGGTATAAACTTTTTCAAAGAAATTTCTGTCAAAGCGATATTTATTAAATTTTAAGAAAGCTTACTTTAAAACGAAACTGTGATTTTTGCGATAGTTTTAGCGTTATATAATTTTAAATCTGGTGTCTGTGGGACCTATTTAAAGTAAGTGCATTTAGCGTGAATTCTGAATACCTTTATATTTAATACTAGCACACCTCCCTCGCGGCCTTGCTTGCAAAAGATTTGCTCTCGCTGCATTTCAAAGCTTTTGATAAGTAAAATAATCTTTAAAACTACTGGATAGTAGTTTTTTAGGTTATACATTACAAACAAACATCCAAAAATATATTTTTTTGTCTTTATAATTAATTAACATAGATATGTTATGCTTACACACACTTAATTTACTATTTTTTTATATAAAAATAAATTTAATTAATGGATTAATATTTGAAATAACTGTATTAACATTAAGTGTAAAAAAAGAAAACAAAATAAAACAGTAACATTAAAAAAAATAGTTTAACCTGAGTGCATAAATAATAAGTATTTTATTGATGATGTGAACAAGCAATATAAATTTATATAGGGAGAGTGTAAATTAAGAGTAGGAATTTAAAACAGGAAGCACGTATTTTTTTTTAACAGTATAACTTTGGCGGAACCTGGCCACTATAGTAAAATTAAAACAAACAAAAAACACTTGTTAAATAATACTGGTAGCACCATGTAAGCTACACGTTGGCCTTATCAATGTCATTGGTTAACACCTATGATACAAATATATATAGTTATCAGTTTGATAATATAGAACAAATGTTCATTTTTGAAATTGGAATTTAAAAATAAATAATCATATTTTTTCACAGATAATAAAATTATTATGTATAATTAGTAGTTCAGTTGACTATGACGCCGATGATGTACACTGGTAACCGGGGGACATTTTCTTACATTTAGTAAATTCCATCGTACCTGTAGCGTGTAGCTGTTGAATTTTAATTTCTGGCCGTATCCGACGCCTGTATTTAATACTTAATTGTTTTTTTTGTAATATGGTTTAGCTAGCTATACCTTCCTAAGGTATATTTTTCCCTAACGTTCGTACTTCAAAGAAATCAAAATAGTCGACAAACGAACACACGAGCCACCTGATGACAAATGGTCACCGTCGCCCACTGACTTCAGCAACACCAAAGGCATCACCGAAGTGTTGCTCACCGAAAAGGACATGGCGTCTCACATTAGTACTGGCTGGATGTTATTTTTTTGTCAAATAACAAAAAGGATTCTTAAAAATTCGCCTTCTAACATTTAGTGTAAAAACTATAGTGTAAAAAGTGTTGCTTACCGAAATGGATATGGGGTCTCGCATTATTACTGGCTCTCCGACACTGCCACCGAAACACATGAAACATGTCACTGATGATTTTAGAAGAAACTGATTTTTAGATTTTATCCTTATAGAAAAATTCATCAGGCAATATAAATAAATGTGCATATGATAATCTGATTCTTTTTATCAACTTAAATCGGATCACAAATGACAATTAAAAAGATAAGAAATATATACAAAACTCCCGCTCTGAAATTTTTATCTTCACTACCTCTTTCTCTTCTTTTCTCTGCAAAATATCTTACTCAAATAGTTTGCAGGATGTTGAAGTGTGCTTATGATTCAACATTGCCAGCATAAATAAACCGTAATTTAAACAGCTCAGCCCTGGCGAGCCCTAAAAACAGATTTTCGTAGATTTAACTTTTAAAGGCATAAAAGACATTATCTTATTGAACGAAATTGCAGGCGCCTGCAAATTAATGATCTTCCACATGTCTGTCGCAACCTTAAAAATAAATACCATATACAGAGATCGCGAACACATCACGATGTCACGATTAAAATTAAATCATACAACAAGCGCCGCTTGTTCGAACTGGAATGTACTGTTAGATCCTACGCGTATTATTGCGCAATCATACCCGTTTAAATCCCAAAAATAACGGTAACGTAATCAATGTAAAGTAGTAAATATTCTATTCCTAAAACCATCGGAATAGCTAATCCGTCAATTGAACATGCGAAAGACGCATTTTCAATTGAAGTCTATAAAAGAACAGGTTAAAAGCAACGTGTATTTCGAAATGAAATAGGGCACGATTCGTGATATTTTAAGATATCAGGAATCGATGGTTGTACATTAGTAGTTAGTTATGCGTGCTTCATGAGAGAAAGTAAATTATATAACGCACTGGCAATCATTAGCAAAACTTTAATTGTAGCAAATCAATAAATAAATCAATCAATCATTTACAGTAAATGTAATATTGAATGACTGGAATACTGAAACTTATACGATTACAATAATTTTCGCTACACATTGGCCTGACAATCAAAAGTATTATTATAGGTATTATAATAAAAATATATAAGGAGACGAATTTTCATTTAAACATATTCTTGTTTTGGTATGCAGAAAAAAATCCCGATACGTTAGACGTTACACAAACCTAAAACTTTTTATCACTATCTTATCTACACGGTTACCTTTACTATAATATCATTAAAGAAGAGTGCAAATTTTGTGAGTTCGTGTATATTCATATAAGATAATCTCCGAAAACATGGGTCTTATTTAAAAATTATTTCACAATTTAATGGTGCTCTATACCTAAAGTGACCATACGTCCCGTTTTGAACGGGACAGTCCCTTTATTCAACTACCTGTCCCATTGTCCCCAAACAATGATCTGGGACGCAAAATAGTCCCATTTACTGAAACCGCGCGGAAATTTAAAATATCGGAGCATGTCAGACACAAGCGCCGAACGGTGCGAGACCGCGTCGGCGGTCGACCGATCATTAAGAAAGATCATTAAAAAGTTGTGTTTATTTTCATTGTCAACGTGCCCACTGGCGTCTGTATAATATTAGTATTAGTAGTATAGTCTACACAGGCAAAGTATGGACGTCCCGT
This sequence comes from Megathymus violae, assembly GCA_003671415.1. NCBI lineage: Eukaryota > Metazoa > Arthropoda > Insecta > Lepidoptera > Hesperiidae > Megathymus > Megathymus violae. The sequence goes on from PDGT01000018.1 coordinate 2,982,397, forward strand.
TTTGAGTTTTAAAAAAATGGTCAGTTTATCTATACCGAATGGCCTGGCCTATAACGCAAAAAATCTCTGTCTCGCTGTCTGAATGCAATAATCTCAAAAGAAAATAAAATATACGATGAGGTTTTCGTTGCTATTTAAAACTGTAAAGATAGATAATCGTTCATCCGAACACAAACGGAGCGGGCTGTTATATAATATATGTACTAACTATAGCAACATTACAAATAGAGTGTGTGAGTTTCGTGAATTTGTGTACGTGCGGAAAGTAATCTCCGTAACCGCGGCATCTATTTGAAAAATTCCTTTACCATTTGAAAAGTACTGTAGTCTAGTTGGACATAGACTATTCTGAACGATATCGGGACGGGCCACTAGTAACTTATACAGTCAATTGAATCACTTAATAGATTTCGTACGACTTCACCTGATGTCATATATCGTTCTACTGTAATAAAAAGTAATGTTAACTGAACTCGTACGTTGCCGTTGCCCACAAACAGCTGAGGCGGCTTGACCAATTTCTACTCATCCACAAACGTAAATATGCGACTATGTTAAATTACAAAAGTTATCATGAATTTAGGTTTACTTATTTAACATTTTTCACTGCAGTCAAGTCGTTTGCCTCTTCATCATGAAAATGTACCAGTAGGTCTGCAAAATTAAAAAATATTCTGTAGTGTAAATTAAATTTTTATGAATGCTTGCACTCTGAATGGATAACTCAAATAAAAACGTGGGAAGTGAGAGTCGGTTGTAACCGGTTAAATGAAAAAAAAAGGTGATTAAAATAAGAACCAGTTTTATTTTCATTAATCTTCTTTTATGTCTGTCTTAATATATTTGTGACTCCACTAGAAGAAGTGATCGTTTATTTTATGAACAACTTACGGGATACTTGGTTGAGATCACATTCTTTGCCAATATATTCGTTTCGTCAAGACAAAGCATCAAAGCTACGATCAGAACCGATACGATAGATCACGGTGTCATCAATTTACTAATACAATTTACAAGAAGAACTGTGAGTACAGTGTAGCTCCACTTGATTATGACTATTTACACTACAAAACTAAACTGAGCCCAAGCGGTTAATAGTGTGAAACTGAAAAGAGATGTTTTTTTTTCACCAAACAACAAAAAAGGATTCTTAAGTATTCGCCTTCGAAGAGCCCAGAATGGTGTAAAAACTATATACCGTACTTATAATATTTTTTTACATCATAAGCCGATATAAGCCGTATAATATTTTTTTATATCATAAGCCGATATAAGCCAAATAATTTATATAAAGCAGCAGATGAGTCACCTAATAGGAATGTGGTCACCACCGACCATGAACATCCGGTACACCAAAGGCACCGTGTTGCCGATGCATGAGGAACCGAGGTAATCGCTATTCTAACAAAATCCTTTTTCAGTTCGGAACTCTGTCCAACGCGAGCGAGATTCGAATTTGACCAGTTTCATTCCGAATTAATACAAATTAGACATGTCAACATAAAATATCGTGTATTTTAATTGTATTGTTGTTTGAGCTGTGAACGCCTCGCACTTGATGACTACATGGTATTAAGTGGCCAATTGCCCTCATTTGCAACTATGACCAATTTCGAAGAGGACAATCTTATTTATAGCCAGTCATAATAAGTGATTAAGTTAGTCAGGAACACCCCAGTGGTAAAAACAGGAAATGGGCAGAATTTGTGCTAACAAATATGCAAAAGGCAGACTTGTGTGTGTCAATATGTTATTTAAGTATCTATTTGATAAAATAACGACACATTAAGTTATGTGTAAATGATTTTATAAAACCATCCCCCATTTCTGGGTCATAGTAAAATTTCTATGGGTGCCCTTATATGGGTTTTCGCAGGTGGACTAAACA